>BQNB010088573.1:0-27628 GCA_026074375.1 Tanacetum coccineum | reverse complement strand
CGAATAACATCGAAGCATAACAGTTATTGAGAAGAAACATACCCGTGACAACGTTAGAATCAGGGTTTGTTCCTCCTCCACCAATGGCGTAAGCTCTCGCTGTAGTTTCGTTACCTCTAGTCTGATTCCTCAACTTCGGAAAATCCTTTCGGAAATGTCCTGGTCTTCCACAGTCATAACAAATAATAACCTGTTGATTTCCAACTGGAGCCCTCTGAGTGTTTGGAGCAATAGTGGCCCTACAATCCCTAGTCTGATGTCTAACCTTCTTATAGTTTCCAAACCTTATAGTACACAACCCTTCATGGTGCAACCTACACTTATTGCAGTAGGGTAGTGGCCCAGCATATCCCCTTCTTTTGTTGTTCCTAGTCGTATAAGCTCTGGCCACATTCTGTCCACTAGTATTTTGCCTCTTGAACGGCGGTTGCTATCCACATTCTGTCTACTCCTTGCAGCATAACCCTGGACCTTCTTGTCCATCAATTGGTTAGTAATACGTATAGCATCCTAGAGTCTAGCCGGACTTGCAGCAATCACATTCCCTTGAATGTTGTCTGGTAAACCTCCAATAAACCTTTCCACTCTGTCTTCTTCATCAGGGACCATTCTAGTACACAACAAAATCAACTCCTGAAACCTTTAAGTGTAAGCAGTCTAGTCGTTTCCTTTCACGGTCAGATTCCATAATTCAGTCACCATCTTCTGGATTTCATTCCTTGGACAGTACAGTTCTGTCATCAACTTCATCAGTTCAACCCAATTCATGGCATATGCAGCCTCAGCACCAATGGTTCTCTTATGAGAGTTCCACCAGGTTAAAGCACTGTCCTGCAGTATGCATGTAGCATATTTCACTTGATACTTCAGTGGACAATTACTGATATTGAACACATTCTCCATCTTCTTAAACCAGCGGGTCAATCCAACAACACCTTCAGTTCCTAAGAAATTTTGTGGCTTGCACTTCAAGAAGTCTTGGAAAGTGCACTCTCTAGCCACCAGCATGAAACCTCCATAGTTCATACCATGATTCCCATTTCTGTGTCCATTTCCTCCATTTCTATTTTCTACATTTCCTCCATTTCAATTTCCTCTATTTCCATTTCCTCTGTTCTCGCCTTCTTGTTCATCCCCATTCTCATTCAGGGGTTCAAGGGTCCTTGTGGCTTCACGAGCCTCCATCTCTTCAGCTACTTGGCGGATTTCTAGATTTCTTAATGCGGAAACAACAAGTATCGTCCTAATTGAGGTTATTCATATAACAAGAAAATAAGTATCAAAGTAATCTAGACCTTATCGTTGTCTAGGTCCTTGGAACACCAATCTTGCTTTTTTCTTCTCAATTATGACAACTTTCATCTTCTACTTGAAGATCCATTCATATCCTAGTGGTTTACAAACAAAGAGGTCAATCTAAGATCTCCCCAATATGATTAATAAAATATAATATATGTCACTTTTAAATGGCTTCTTCCTATTTGAGGTCCGTCGAGTAAGTTACCGATTCTCGAAAAATAAGAAGTTTCATTTAATACCAGTGAAAAAACAGAAATCGAGTCCAAACTATTTCTCTATTTATTGCCCCTTTTGCTTATCTAGGTTAACATCTTTCTTCTTCAGGGTGATCCTTGACTCTCATCTTGGTTTCATATCATCTCATTGTCTCTCTTATTTTAGACAACTTCATCATCTATTCTAGATGAACTACCAATATCCTTTGTCAAACAATGGAAATAAAATTATCAAAGAAAAGGAAGCAATCCTTGATTTCATATCGATCCTTGTGTATAATCAATTATTAGAATCAGTAAAAAAAGGAAAAATTTTAAGCACAACTATTCTGAGCATAAACTAAGAATAACAAATCGCAGGTTTGTAGTCCAATCTTTTGAAACATGGGTTTCGAAAGGGATATCATAGCTAGACATCCCTGCACAATTTGTAAGTACTATATGATGGTTTTCTTCACATCCATTGTTCATTGAATGGTAACAATCAGATATCCTTTACAATGGATTCTATCTAAGCTAATAATATCCAATAGAAATTGGAGACACATATTTACCTCTAGCGGACACACGTTAATAATTTTGATTCTTAACTTTTTTATTGAGAAATCTTCTTTATCTCCTTACTCTCAAGAGTGTTTAGCTATTTATAAATAACAATATATTGTACTACTATCAACAAATATGATGAAGTACTCGCTATTTGCAACCTTAGTAGGTATCAATTCCGAATTACATAAAACTATGTGAATCATATCTAGGGATTTGGTTATTTATCATTCAACCGAGTGAAAAGACAATCTTGTCAATTTGGCTTCAACACAAGTTTTACTTTTGTAATCCAAGTCAATATGAAAAAAATGGGTTAATTATTTAAAGTTGATTCAAATTACAAATTAAGTTTAAAAGTACATGTCCGACGTTGGCCATGCCATACCTTTAAATTATCAAATAAATTGAATTGTACTCATTTTATGAAAATTGCCATTAGAAAAGTACATTCAACTAAACTATTTTTCTAAAGGACGTAACCTGTACTAACTAAAAGTTCATTCTTTGTAAACTCAAATTTATTTGATTTAAACACAAGATAAAAGCCAAATTTATTAAGCAACCATTGGACACAAGATTCCTACGGTCTTTGCACTTCAACTCGTTTCATGACTTTAGCTCTTTTCCTATGTGAATTTTTAGCATCACATCTCCTTCCCCTGAATAACAAGCAAGTAGGAAGTAATCAAACTCTTGTGCATGACATGATGCCCAAGTGTTAATCCACCAATATCTAAGACAGATCCTTCCATGCCTCATTTTCATGTCATTCAGGCCTAACACAATAATTATGCACATAAGTGTTTCTAAATGTTTCAAAGCATCTACCGTACACATAACCTAAGTATCAGTCTCCCTTTTAAAAAGTTCAGGATCAGATCCTTTAGATGTCACTCGGGCCATTCTAAATATTTTGTTGATACAAGGTCCCCTTGATTAGTTTGAAACTGTTTTTTGGTATTATCAACAACTTGCTAAACCACAAAGTGTTTCTTACAAAAATAATCTAAATCGACTTTTGTTTAAAACCACTAATATTTTGTAAGATCTGTTATACAAGACCGCTTTGAAAGAAGTCTTTCGACTAAAATAATAAAAAATATCGCATATTACATAATGATTTTAACAAAAACAGATATACAATATGATTTTGTCAATCTTCATACAGAAGATCTTCATAGATCTGTTCCACATGGTCTATTTCTCCAACGAAACTCAACCAGGTTTCTAGATCCACTCTTACAAAGAAACTCAATAGGGTTTCCATAGATCTAATTTTAAACTCCATACAGTTTCCATAGATCTACTTTCAAACTCCATACAGTTTCAAGAATTATATTTAGTTTATAACTTAACTCTACCCGGTTTAAATAAGCTAAACAAGTCAAGCAAAAACTTCCACTAATTTAGTAAAAATGATGTATATAATTTGATATATAATAATAACATGTATAGTTATCAATATCTTGTTTCAAAAAAACTCTACTTGGTTTCAATGTACACGTTCTAGTAATCTAACAAGATAACAGCGTGCATTTTTATTAGATTTGTTTTAAAGAAACTCCACTTTGTTTCAATCAATACGTTCTAATTAATAAATAACAACTTATATTTTATGAGATTGTTTCAAAGAAACTCCACTTGGTTTCAATGAATCTTAATTTATCATAATTTTCAACCATTTTAGTAACTGACGCACCAATTACATTTACAAGATTCACAAGGCTCATAATGGTGTTACTATTAGTAAACTTGTGAAATTTAACCACACAACAGTTAAGTGAATTGTTAAAACATGTCCATATATAATAAACTCGACTTGGTTGATATAAACTTGTACTAAACCTCATTTTAAAAAACTCAATCTTCCTTTCAATAAATCAATATTTAAAGAACGTAGGTAATAAACAAACAAATAAATCAGATTAAAGGAAACACAATATTGGTTTCAATAAAAAATAGTTTTACAACTGTAACACCAAATTTGTTAATTAAAATTCTCTTTACTAAAAACTGATTTCCCAAAGAAACACAATCTTGGTTTCGAAAAAAAACAGTTTGCATATAAAAGATTTTAATTAAATTAATCCGATTTGAACATTACACAAAATCTATTTTAAGATTGTAGGGAAATGATTACACTTTTATTAATATAAATCAGATTATAATAAATAGTCAAATATATTAAATAATCAAAAGACTTACTAGTCAAATATATTAAATAATCAAAAGACATAAAGAATCGTGGCTCGTGTTTGACATGCTAATCACTAAAGAGCCGTGGCACATGTTTAACACGATTCATTTAAAATAGTTTCGCCATCCGTTTCTCAAAGTACAACAGCCAAAGCAGATGTACTGCCAGATGTGACAAACTTGCCTTAGATTTTACGGAAACGTAGGCGTGCTTCTTATATGTTGGAATTTCATCCCTATGGAGTGGCCTTTTTTATTTGTCAAATGAATGAGAATTATGACTTTATTTATAGTGCAAACATAAACACTTTTGATGAAACAAAGCTCATTAAGCTAAGAACTGAATTTATAAACATACAATATATGGGTCAAATCCGGTATAAGTTGATCAATTTGTTTCCCGTTAGCTTAGTAATTCAATTATCTATATAGCATCCTATAGATCCATTTGTATACCATAACAATATTTGGCATTTATCAATATGCTCAAACCATTTAAAAGATTTTTATTTTCTTTTGACCAATTAGACCATTTAATAGTAAGTGGCTCGAAATTGACTTACTTCTTTTGGCATGGCTTTCAAATTAAGTTCATAACTCCACTCCATCCCCAATCCTATAATTGCAGCCTTCTTAAGAGGATTAACATCGTGCAAGAAACAATGTGATTAGAAAGATATAGTTTGACACATAATCTCAAGTCAAATAGATAGAACTTACCTCAATAAGTACATATTATTTACATGAATTGCATCATAGTTTAATGCAATTACTTGCAGTGTAGCTCCATAAATTCCAGCATCATAGACCTAGCTAAAGTGTTTGTAAATTGCATAGAATATTAAACTTCAAAACTTGTTAGTAATCCAATGTAAGCCAGAATGTCAAAATAGCGTACATCTACATATAATCAAAAGTACGTAAACAAGATATATGAAGCATTACCAACATTCAGTTCAGTTGCGTCAATGTTCAAGATAAATCTACACAAGTTTTCCAAAACTTAGGTTCCCAAACACCACAAGCAAGACTAAATTGTGGTTTTAAAATAATATATAAAAAAATTCCACAAGTACCAAAAACCTCAAACATGTGTCAAATAACACAAAAAAATATGAAATAAAATATAGAAAGATACAAAGAGACTCACATTGGTATGCCATAGAAATGAGATTGTATGCAAAAGACTTTAGGGGGTTTCTTATGCCGTATTTTCTGATCAAAGCTCTCATCAAATTACACACAAATCAGTTGACCCCGAGAAACTTACAGTGTACATGTTGCCAAAGAAACAACACACTAAACATCAATTGAAACATAAATCCGTAAATATAGAAATAAAAATATGAAATAACATAAAAAAATATGAAATAAAATATAGAAAGATACAAAGAGACTTACATTGGTATGCCATAGAAATGAGATTGTATGCAAAGGACTTTAGGGGGTTTCTTATGCCGTATTTCTGAATCAAAGCTCTCATCAAATTACAAACAAATCAGTTGACCCCGAGAAACTTACAGTGTACCTGTTGCCAAACAAAACAACACATTAAACATCAATTGAAACATAAATCCGTAAAATAGTACAAAAACAGTGTATACTAAAAATCAATTGAACAAAATACGAACCAAAATACTAACAAAATACTAACCAGATTCTTAAAAATCAATTGAAAAAAATACTTAAAAATCAAGTGATAGAAAAACAAAATAGATGTAAACGATGGAATGAGTATTGTGAATGTGTGATACCTCATATGTATCATTTATACGGTTGAGGCAGAATGCGTGTAATTATGATAAACCTATGTATGAATTCATAATGGTAACCTTGCATAATTTTTGGTTGATATTAATTGTGGGTAAAAAGTCATTGTTACTACATAATTACATAACCGATGTATGCAGACCTCAAATTAGGAAAGAATCAATCATAAAATTAAAATGATTTAATGTTAATTGAATTTTATTTTTTTGAACTTTAATGTTAATTTCATAATGGTAATCTTGCATAATTTTCGATTCATATTAATTGTGGGTCAAAAGTCACTGTTACTACATAATTACATAACCGATGTATGCAAACCTCTAATTAGGAAATAATCAATCATGAAATTAAAATGATTTAATGTTATTGAATTTTATTTTTTTGAACTTTAATGTTAATTGAATTCATAATGGTAACCTTGCATAATTTCGGTTCATATTAATTATGGGTCAAAAGTTGAATAATATCCATTAAATGGGAGAGAGAAATATGTATCTATACATAATATAATAAAAGAAGCTTTTTATTATTTGTGATGTCATTTGTGATGTAAGCAAGATTTCAAAAAAACATTTGTTTATTATATATATAGATTTCGGACACTCTTTAGATCGTTGCGAAGATCTTTTCAAGAAAAACGCAAATATATACGTATATTAAATAGTGTCAAAAGTTTGCAAATAATTTTCTAACATAATTTAAAAAAGTTTTGAAAAACGATCAATTTTTTCATAAATAAGTCACTGAAATATTGACTTTGATTTCGAATTAAGAATGCGAGATTAGAGCATCTATTATGACGGGTTTATGAAAATGTTTAAAATTAATAAAAATGTTTATGTCTTAATTCAACCATAATGGATATTTATTATATGTGTATGGGCTATAAAAATATCCTAATTTTTGAACTTCTTTATAATTTTTAATATATTTAATGCATATGTTATATAAAACATCTAATGAAATTGTAAGCGTTTATAACTGAATGTAGAATTATAATATCAAAAGGTTAAACATTATTAATGTGATATTTTATAAAAAATAAAGTGCATACTGTTAATTTAGGTAAATATATTCTTTAATTCAAGCAAAGATATTCGGTCATAATTGTTTTCCCTCTTTAAGCCCATTGTAGTTTTGTATAAATAGTGGTTGTTCTTTGCATTGTAAATCTATCAATCAATAGCTCAATTCTTATCAATTATTAACAAAGAGTCTCTTTCTTCGTTGCAACAAAAAATGCAATGTTCAAAAGAAATCATTGTTCGTCTGTTCTACAATACCTCAAGTTCTTTTCAGCTTCTCTTCCTTTTCTTCTACCTCACCTCCATTTTTCTTTCTAAATTATTGTTCTTCATTTCTTCCATCCCATTTCTCACAAGGTAATGATTTGATATTACATCCTTTTTTGTCTAAGGGCTTGGTTTCGTTACAAACCTATAGCTAATGTTAATGTTTGATTTTTATGCAGAAACGATGATGAATATGAATACGCTACGTTTTCTGAGGAAGAACAAGAACAAGAAGAGGAAGAGGAAGATAATGAGGTAATAAGTAATAGGTATTATTATGATGAGAGCACGACGAAAGATGATTTGTTGGCCCATATTAATAGAGAAGGGCAAGAAGATCTTTTCGTTTTGCAGACTAGTTCACGAAGTTCGCGCCAAAACAGTGTCGTTTTCGATGAAGAGATTGTTCACGACTATTTAGAGTCACCAAAGGAGAAAGAAGAGGAAGTGGGTGATATAAGCGTTGTAAGTAGTGAAGACATGGACTTCTATAGCTTGTCGGAATCCGAATATGAAGAAGACAGCAATCAACAAATAAACAACCGTCACCAGGGGAAAGAGGAAGATGATGAGATATCAATGGGCCTTGGCTCAAAGTCCTTTAGATACGAAGTGAATACACCGGCCATAACAACTCGTGCAAGGTCTGCTTGTACTTCTTTCCGATACGTTGGAGATGAACCATCTTTGCGTGTAACCAAGAAGATTGCTTTTGTGCTTGACGATGACAAAATGGAAGGTATTGTACTTTATTCACTACATCCTATTTGATTCCCACCCATGCATTAATCATAAGTAGTCTATGATTGCTGAGAAATTATATATAAAGAAATAGTATTGGCATAAAGAATTAACAATTTAGCATACTTACATACAGTTACTTCTATAAATAATGCTTGCTTTTCAGATTTTCGTAATAACAATTCAGTTTTATTCTTAGGAAAATCCGCAGTCATAAAAGTATAAATCCAGTCTGTTTTCATATTTAATCAGATAAGAAAATTGGTCTTTTTTATCATCGTTGTCACGTATGGTGATTAAATGACAGTATGTTGTTAGTATTGGCAAAATTTAAAGTTATTAGTGTTGGCAAAGGTGGGAAAGTAATATATTGATATTTCACAGAATTGTCTCTGCTTAGTATATTAGGATACTACAAGGGATTGAAGTTAATAAGGATACTATAGTTGATCAGTGTGTATATAATTGCAGAAAAATACCGTGAAACTGGAAAGAAGATAGAAGCGAACTTAACACAAGTAGACAAGGTAACACCATTGAATTCAAAGAGATTTGAACATGAGGAAAAGGATAAAGAAGAAATCTTTGGTGATACAAATACTGTCGGGTCAACATCCAAGAGTACATCTGAATGGCGGAGCTCTATTACTTGCCGAGATACAGGTTACGACCCAATTTCGTCTTCTTCACGAAGAAGTTGCCCCAATGGGAGTCTTACACATTCTTTCAAAAGATTGATGAAGAAATGTTGTTTTTAGACAGATTTAGTGTACAGAAGCTCAAGGAAACAGGTATGCTTTCTTTTTTTGGGTAAAGAATTAATGGATGTTCTAACTTAAACAAAGAGTTTTTTCATCCCTTTTGATTCCCTCGCAGTTAAAGTCTCGGGATTTTACCATTTTTTGATGTTATGTATTTCTTTTTGTTGACTCTAGTGTACTTTAAGTTTCTAGCGTCTTGCTAGTCTCTTTTTTTATATATTCCATCTTTGCCGTTAAAAAAAAAAAACTTAAACAAAGAGTACGTGTATCTTGCAAAGATATAAGACCCGTTATTCTTTTTCCATCTTCTGGTAATCGTATGAGCTAATTAAAAATTTAAAATACATATACAAAATATGCAAAACTGAAATGATTATCAAGAATTTAATGTGAAAAATAATTAATGTGAAAGCGCGCTATATTGCTTTCATTACATAATTCATGCTAGATTTATCTTACTCAAAATATTTCATTGTTTCAGGATCGTTTAGGTCTTCAACCACGCACCAATCATCAATATCAGAGAAAATCATTCACAAATTATCATCAAGAAACAAGAAAACGTCCTATGTATATCAAAACTCGTATCATGAACTGGAAGCAGCTTATGTTGCACAAATTTGCTTGACATGGGAAGCTCTAAATTGGAACTATAACTATTTCCAGCAATTAAGAGCTTCACGCCGTGAATCTGACCCTGGTTGCCCTGCCTATATTGCACAACAGTTTCAACAATTCCAGGTGGTTTTACAACGCTACATAGAGAATGAGCCTTATCAAAATGGTAGGAGACCCATCGTTTTCGCTAGAATGAGAAGTATCACTCCAAATTTACTTCAAGTCCCAGAATACCGGGGTAAGACTTAAGTTAGCTAAGATAAAACAATATGTTTATTTTTAATATTTACTTCTAACTCATATGTTTTATTTTATATTATTAAAAAAAATGAACTTTTATCTCTTATAAAAAAAATGTATTTTTTCTGTATAGGTTTTGCTAACTACTATATAGATTTTTTAACACTTAATTTCTTAGTTGACCTCATGCAGAAGTCATATATTGCAATGGCCAAAAAAAATATGAATCCTCCAATCAACTTGTAATTTTACCAAAAGGTTTTTGTCTAGCGGTATAAACGTTAAATTCCACTTGAAACAAATGTGTAGTTTAGGAATTGTTTTGTGGTTTAAAATACAGTAATTTGTAACTTTCTATTAGCAGTATTATCTGGTCCAAGTATTTACTAAATTATGAGAAGTCTTATATATTTAAGGCTTTAAGTAGTATTAGGATAATGTAATAATCTAAGCAGAGATTGATGAGTAGTATATATGACGTATCATTCTTTGATTTATTAATGTAGATTCTGATGACGAGAAGAAAGACGAATATTTGGGGTCAAAGATTTTATCAGGAATCATTTATAGTAATCATGGTTGAATCAATCAAAAAAATGCTTGAATTTTATAAGTAGCTGACAAAGAGATTTCATTTCACATATGTACGGCGCATTTCTTTCCATCAAAACCCCTCCGAAAAATTATGTGGATCCAACCCATATCCTCTTGCTCAAATAAAACTTAACCACAAGGTCAGAACCCCTCCATATCTCTTTTTCCCAATATGCATAAGGATACTAGTTTGTGTTGTTTGTTCTATTTGTATAGTACCGCCTCTAAGGTAGTCCATGTTGGCTTTGTTTAGCTACCAAACGATAGAAATAATCAATGGACTTTTCCGATGGTATTGGTTAGGTAACTACCTTATAAGTTACAGTGAGCTCAAAGTTTATTATAGCATACCAACTATAGACGTATGTTGTTTCATACGTTAGTATGCGTTCGTGGGTTAGTAGTTTGTCATTGTAAAAAAAGGTAATGATAATACAAAAATTAAAATAAAAAAGGCTTTACGCAGAACAGGTAGGGCCTAAGATTGCTGTATAACAAAGATTTGTTTTTCCCTTTATTCTAATTAAGAAGTTGAATATATGAAGAAGAAGTTGAAATTAAAATACTTACGGCGCTTACGCAAGTGTTTTCGCAAAAGGAAATCCAAGCAAGTTAATGAAATGGAAGTTTTGATGGCACAAATTGACCTAAAAATTGTGTCAAGAGTTCTTAGTATCTAGTGATCCTAAATTGCAGTCAGTTGGTTGGTGTGAGACAAATGACCAAAGTGAAAGTTTGTGATATGAAACTACAAAGAGATTCTTCACCAATTTTCTTTTCACCACTTTTCTTTACACTACATTGGACACTGAATAAACCATGGTTATGATGTCATATGGCATGCATATACATATTTTTTTTTTTTTGGAATAAGGGAAGAAATACGCACATAACAGGTTCATATTTGCTTTATTGGGGACAGGGACGAAGCCCGGGGGTGCCTCGCAGGTGCCCGAGACACTAATGGATTTTTTTGATATAGTGTTAATTTTGAGAAAAACAATGAAATTTTTTAAATATATCATAAATGCATGACGGTCAATCGAGATGGTTTATAGTCTTATTCGTTTAATGAAATCTTCTTTTTAATTCTCTTTTTTAACTTTATAATTTATGGTTAAAAAAATATTTGTGCTCTTATCTATTTCGATCCTGGTTTGAGGATATATTATCATCATCACAGTTACGATAATCATGATTTGGTTTATTGCACCATGACCACATGGATTACATTATATATGTTGTATTAAATAATTGTTTTGTTTCTTTTTGGTTTTTGTATTACATTGAGATTGAGGTTTATCATCTTGAAGACACACATGAAGGGGTAAAAGAAGGTTAATTTAAAGCTGGGAGTATTGTTATGATGCATCTTGGTAAATAAGTTAGTCAACTATGATACACGCATAAAAAAACAAAAAAAGGATAAAGTGGGCGTACACCCAACATTGTTTATGACCAAAATTTAGTGTCCCTTTTTTTGTGGGTTACTGTTTAGGTAATATATAATGATTCTTATAATAAATGGACACTAATATTTGGCATCCGTTAACAATTAGTGTGAAGTGTCAAAAGTGATTCACTTAATTTCGTCCATATACATGTGGTAATATTTTTGTTTTAAATAAGTGACGATGTATAATTACTAAACTCTTAAAGTCACATGGGCTCCAAATGTTGGTCAATTAATTTTTAAAGTTATTGAAGAAAAATACTGTACTGTGTGACATGTATTGCTAATGTTGTGTATATAATACAATTTTCATAAACATATAAAAAACTAATATAAATATTAAATGGTATACATACAAATGACAAGCGTTCATTTAAGAATGCTATTTTTGTGAGAATGAAAGAAGGGATATCGCCCCTCCATTTAAGCCTCCTTTTAAGATCTAATGGGATTTAGTATGATTATAATTTGTATTATAATTGCACTAAAATTTCACTAAAAAAAGGCGGAAGGGCTAAGTATGTATTTCCTTCCAAAATTCCTAGGGGTCTGCTTGCATATCATCATTTGTTAAGTTATACAAAAAAGAAGAAACATAATTTTTTCTCTATCTTCATTTTCACACACAATTCGTACCAAATAACACACACACATAAAACACGCATAACACCATACAACCATCTATTGCTATCAAATCCGTCGTCATTTACCACATACACAACCCATCTCCGGTTATCAACCTCGTTGAATGCGGCGATGACTTTTCAATGCTTTTTTGGGATTCACAGGTATGAGACGCTCTATGTTATTGATTGTTTTTAAATATGTTGCCTTGTTTTGATTTTAGTTGAAATTTAGTGTCCTGTTTTGATCTTGATTGATGCTTTTGTCGTAGTTATATGTGTAATGTAATTAAAACATAATATATATGCTAAGTAGTTTCTATAACCTTGGTCAGGTACTCAAACAACTTATGTCTTTACATCTTCATAATGGTCCCCCCCCCCACCCCCCCCCCCCCTCCCCCCCCCACCCCCCCCCCCCCCCCCCCCCCCCCCCCCCCTCCCCCCCCCCCCCCCCCCCCCCCCCCCCCCCCCCCCCCCCCCCCCCCCCCCCCCCCCCCCCCCCCCCCCCCCCTCCCCCCCCCCTCCGTCCCTCCCCCCCCCCCCCCCCCCCCCCCTCCCCCCCCCCCCCCCCCCCCCCCCCCCCCTTCCCCCCCCCACCCCTCCCACCCCCCCCCCCCTCCCCCCCCCCCCCCCCCCCCCCCCCCCCCACCCCCCCACCCCCCCCCCCCCCCCACCCCCCCCCCCCCCCCCCCCCCCCCTCCCCCCCCCCTCCCCCCCCCCCCCCCCCCCCCCCCCCCCCCCCCCCCCCTCCCCCCCCCTCCCTCCACCCCCCCCCACCCCACCCCCCCCCCCCCCCCCCCCCCCCCCCCCCCCCCACCCCCCCCTTGGCGCTAACTTAACAACAACAACATTAAACAAAAACTTATTAATCTTAAACTCATACTCAAACTCCAATCTTAATTAAGAAGGACAATAACTACTTTAATGGCAGTTGCTACAGAAGTGATACAATCAATAATAGTAGGGGTGGTCGTGTCTGGTGGGTAGCATTACAAGAAATGGGAACGGTCAAGATTTTGCTAGTAAAGATTGGAGCCCAGTTCCTTTAGTTTTTCCTGGACCAATATTAGTGTGTAGTAGGAATGATGATCTTGATGTTGTTCTTAACTCCACTCCTCAGTCCCAATGGAGTGGTACCATCATTTTAACTCTTTTTTTTTTTTCATTATAAAGAAGTTTAAAACTATTGGTTATATAAATTAATCTATGCACAATGTATGGGTGTTCTTGTGGTAAGGATAATTAACGGAACAGAAATCTGCTAAGGCCTGACAGAGCTTATGAAGGCTAATAATATTTGTCATACAGAGGCAACTAAGCTTTGACTTCTCTCGATTGGAGTATTCGTCAATTTCTTTCTAAAGCTTATTACCTTGCAGACCCAAAACCTGGCCACCTGGATATCGTTTGAAATATTAATCTCTAATTGCTTTATCGGCATTGCTGTTGACAATGTAAAGCGCAACAATATGTGTTTCAGCTTCAGGAATAGCTTAATCTAGTAGTATTTTGGAAAATTTGAGATTACCGAATTTATCCTAATAGCTTAATCTAGTAGTATTTTGGAATGATGATCTAATGGTTGTTCTTTTTCTTTTCTTTTTTTGGGTAAAGAATTAATGGATGTTCTAACTTAAACAAAGAGTAGTGCTATCATTGCAAAGATATAAGACCGTTATTCTTTTTCATGTTCTGGTAATAGTTTGAGCTAAATTAAAAATTTTAAATACATTACAAAAATATGCAAAAACTGAAAGGATTTTCAAGATATTTAATGTGAAAAAATAATTAATGTGATGCGCGCTTATATTGCTTTCATTACATAATTCATGCTAGATTTATCTTACTCAAAATATTTCATTGTTTCAGGATTGTTTAGGTCTTCAACCACGCACCAATCATCAATATCAGAGAAAATCATTCACAAATTATCATCAAGAAACAAGAAAACGTCCTATGTTATATAAAAATAATCGTATCATTAACTGAAGAAGCTTATGTTTGCACAAATTTTTGCTTGAAATGGGGAAGCCTATAAATGAACTATACTATTTTTCCAGCAATATGAGCTTAACGCTCTGATCTGACCCTGGTTGACCTGCGTATATTATGCACAACTCAGTTTTCAACAATTCAAGGTGGGGATTACTCCGCTTCTTAGTGTATGAGCTTATCAAATGGGAGAAAGCCCTCGTTTTCGCTAGAATGAGAAGTATCGCTCCAAAATTACTTCAAGTCCCAGAATACCGGGGTAAGACTTAAGTTAGCTAAGATAAAACAATATGTTTATTTTTAATATTTACTTCTAACTCGTATGTTTTATTTTATATTATAAAAAAAAACATGAACCTTTATCTCTTATAAAAAAAATGTATTTATTCTGTATAGGTTTTGCTAACTACTATATAGATTTTTGAACACTTAATTTCTTAGTTGACCTCATGCAGAAGTCATATATTGCAATGGCCAAAAAAAATATGAATCCTCCAATCAACTTGTAATTTTACCAAAAGGTTTTTGTCTAGCGGTATAAACGTTAAATTCCACTTGAAACAAATGTGTAGTTTAGGAATTGTTTTGTGGTTTAAAATACAGTAATTTGTAACTTTCTATTAGCAGTATTCTGTACATAAGGATACTATCTGGTCCAAGTATTTACTAAATTATGAGAAGATACATATATTTAAGGCATTAAGTAGTATTAGATAATAATGTAATAATCTAAGCAGAGATCGATGAGTAGTATATATGACGTATCATTCTTTGATTTATTAATGTAGATTCTGATGACGAGAAGAAAGACGAATATTTGGGGTCAAGAATTTCATCAGAATCATTTCTTGTAATCATGGATGAATCAATCAAAACATTCATGAATTTTCTAAGAGCTGACAAAGAGAATCATTTCCACAAATTTACGGCGCATTTCTTTCCCATCAAAAACCCGAAAACATTAGTGGATCCAACCCATATCCTCTTGCTCAAAAAACTCAACCACAAGGTCAGAACCCCTCCATATCATCTTTTTCCCCAATTGCATAGGATATAGTTTGTGTTGTTTGCTGTCTATATGTATAGTCCGACTCAAAGTTAGTCCAAAGTTAGCTTGTTTAGATACCAAACGATAGAAATAATCAAGACTTTTCCGGAAGGTATTGGTTAGGTAACTACCTTAAAGTTACAGTGAGCTCAAAGTTCTTATAGCATACCAACTTTAGACGAGTTGTTACATACGTAGTAGCGTTTGTGGGTTAGTATGTTTGTCATTATAAAAAAGGTAATGATAAATAAAAATAAAAATAAAAAAGGCTTTTACGCAGAACAGGTAGGGCTAAGATTTGCTGTATAACAAAAGATTGTTTTCACTTTTATTCTAATTAAGAAGTTGAATATATGAAGAAGAAGTTGAAATTAAAATACCTACGGCGCTTACGCAAGTGTTTTCGCAAAAGGAAATCCAAGCAAGTTAATGAAATGGAAGTTTTGATGGCACAAATTGACCTAAAAATTGTGTCAAGAGTTCTTAGAACTAGTGATCTAAATGAAGAACAGTTGCGTTGGTTGTGAAGGTACAAAATGGACAAAGTGAAAGTTTGTGATATGAAACTACAAAGAGATTCTTCACCACTTTTCTTTTCACCACTTTTCTTTACACTACCTAGACACCGAATAAACATGGTTTATGATGTCATATGGCATGCATAACATATTTTTTTTATGAAGGAAGAAATACGCACATAACAGTTCAATCATGCTTTATTGGGGACAGGGACGAAGCCCGGGGGTGCCTCGCAGGTGCCCGAGACATAATGGATTTTTTTGATATAGTGTTAATTTTGAGAAAAACAATGAAATTTTTTAAATATATCATAAATGCATCCGGTCCATCGAGATGTGTTTCTAGTCTTATCGTTTTAATGAAATCTTCTTTTTAATTCACTTTTTAACTTTATTAAATTATGGTTAAAAAAAATTTGTGCAACTTATCATATTTGATCCTGGTTTGAGGATATATTATCATCATCACAGTTACGATAATCATGATTTGGTTTATTGCACCATGACCACATGATGACATTATATAATGGTTGTATTAAATAAATTGTTTTTTTCTTTTTTGTTTTTGTATATACATTGAGATTGTGGTTTATCATCTTAGAAGACACACATGAAGGGGTAAAAGAAGGTTAATTAAAGCTGGAGAAAGATATGATGCATCTTGGCTAATAAGTTAGTCACATGATACACGCAAGGGATAAAGTGGGCGTACACCAACATTGTTTATGACCAAAATTTAGTGTCCACTTTTTTTGTGGTTACTATTTAGGTAATATATAATGATCTTATAATAAATGGACACTAATATTTGGTCATCCGTTAACAATTAGTGATGAAGGTCAAAAGTGATCACTAATTTCGTCACTATACATGTGGAATATTTTTTGTTATAAATAAGTGACGATGTTACTAATTACTAAACTCTTAAAAGTCAATGGCTCCAAATGTTGGTCAATTAATTTTTAAAGTTATTGAAGAAAAATACTGTACTGTGTGACATGTATTGCTAATGTTGTGTATATAATACAATTTTCATAAACATATAAAAAACTAATATAAATATTAAATGGTATACATACAAATGACAAGCGTTCATTTAAGAATGCTAATTTTGTAGATGAAAGAAGGGATCCTAGCCCTTCATTAGCCCCTATTTTTTAGATCTAATGGCTTAGATTACATTAGAATTTGTATTAAACTTGCACTGAAATTACACTTTAAAAAAGCGGAAGGGCTTTTATGTAATTTCACTTTCAAAAACCATAGGGGTCTGCATGCAAATCATCATTTGTTTAAGTTTTACAAATAGAGAACAAAATTTTCTCTCTATCTTCATTTTCACACACAATGTACCAAATAACCACACACATAAACACGCACTAACATCACAACCATCTATACTGCTATCATATCGTCGTCATTTACCACAAACACAACCATCTCCGGTTGTCAACATCGTTTTGATGCGGCGATGACTTTTCAATTGCTTTTTTGGGATTCACAGGTGAAGACGCTCTATGTTATTGATTGTTTTAAATATGTTGCCTTGTTTTGATTTTAGTTGAAATTTAGTGTCCTGTTTTGATCTTGATTGATGCTTTTGTCGTAGTTATATGTGTAATGTAATTAAAACATAATATATATGCTAAGTAGTTTCTATAACCTTGGTCAGGTACTCAAACAACTTATGTCTTTACATCTTCATAATGGTCCTGGCGCTAACTTAACACACAAACAACATTAAACAAAAACTTATTAATTCTTAAACTCATTACTCAAACTCCAATCTTATTATGAGGATATTAACTACTTTAATGGCAGTGCTAAGAAGTGATTTTTTTTATAAATACAATCAATAATAGTAGGGGTGGTCGTGTCGGTGGAGCATTACAAGACATGGGAACCGGTCAAGATTTGCTAGTAAAGATAGGAGCACCAGTTCCTTTAGTTTTTCCTGGACCAATATTAGTGTGTAGTAGGAATGATGATCTTGATGTTGTTCTTAACTCCACTCCTCAGTCCCGATGGAGTGGTACCATCATTTTTAACTTTCATTATAACAGAAGTTTAAAACTATTGTTATATAAATTAATCTAAGCACAACTGTATGGTGTTCTTGGTGGAAGGATAATTAACGGAACAGAAACTGCCTAAGGCCCGACAGAGCTTATGAAGGCTAATAATATTTGCTCATACAGAGGCCACATAAGCTTTGACTTCTCTCGCTTGCGTATCTCGTCAATTACTTTCTAAGCTATTACCTTGCAGACCAAAACCTGGCCACCTGGCCATATCGTTGCAATATCTAATCTCTAATTGATATGTGCATTGGCTGTTGACAATGTAAAGCGCAACAATATGGGTTTCAGCTTCAGGAATAGCTTAATCTAGTAGTATTTTGGAAAATTTTAGATTACCGAATTTATCCTAATATAATCCTTCATTGTGGGCTAACTTTTTATCAAGTCTTTCTACTCCATCACTCCGAAAATTTCCTATAAGTCTCTGAGCAAAAAACCATCAATTACTATGTAAGTTTCTAATAGATCGATGAAATTTGTATCAATAGGGTATTTAGTTTCTGAGTAAAAAGATATATTACCTTGGACGACAGTTTTGATGACATGCAGGAAACCAGACCTACGAAAAATTTAGGTTAAAAAATTTAGACATTGTATTACGTCTTTTGATGTTCAGACTACATTCAACAAAGACTGGTAAAAATGAGTTAATTTCCAGTACATGTCCAAAAGGGATTGGCGGTTTGCGTTGTGCTAACAACTTTTTGTCTAACTTTTATGAGATATAAAAATGATTATGTGTTTTATTATTATTGCAAAAACTATGTTATGGCAATAATAATGCCTTTAATCATCAGACTTTGGGGGAAAGTTGAACCCATTTGACCCATTCCTTTATTAGCATTATGTATTTGACCCAACTATGATAACACACAACCCAAATGGAGCCATTCGTAAATAAATGGGTCTGAAATTTGTGATTAATTGATTACTGATTACCCGATTTTCAGGAGCAATGACATACGAGACATCAAGTTTTTTGAAGCCATCTCGTCAAACGATTTTGACTCTCAACGTACGGGACAAGATCCCTAAGAACGGATTTTTTTCATCACCTGCACCATACTTAGCAGTTCGACAATGGACTCAGTTGGGCCTTGACCTTTTTGTTCAGTATCATCGTGACCGCTTCGTTGGATACTCTATGGGTCGCTGCTACTGTGAAACTAAATATACCATGCTTAATGGTTTAGAGGAGTAGATTTCAAGATAAAGTTGCAAAAGAAAAAATCTGTGATCTATTGTATTGAACAGGTGGGTACAGGAGAGTTGACATGCAGATACTATTTGGCTCCATTTTTTGATAAAGTCATTAACCGCGAACTATGATTGCAAAAACAATCTTAATGTAGATTGTTAACATTACCGTTTACGAAGATCTTTTTAACCAATTTTGACCTGTTAACCTTTTACATAAACACTTACAGAATTAGGACCATTTGATATTAAATTCGGTACACCAAAAGACCAATCTTATGTAAATGGGTCAAAAACTTAAAAATCATCAAACTTTAAATAATTTTGTATGTTTCTTTAGCATCCAATTTGGTTTTTCACGACATGTTTGCCACACAAACTGATTGTCTTTTTTTTAGGTAAAAAACAAAAAAAAAAAATAAAAATTTGGCATATCGCTTTTTTCTCCATAATAGGTGATAAAACTCATAAGATTCTTTTAACTTCTCAATTATGGCATGCTTCCAGCGGCAGGCACCACACCCCAATTAATGCAACAAACTGCGGATGCAGATCGCATATAAATCTTTTAACGCACAATCAGGTTCGCATTTTTGTGCGGTTTTACATAGGCTAAAGAGTGATCACTTTTTAGACATCTGACACAGTAAATTTTTTTACTTTTTTTTTGCACGCAAACATCAAAGTTGATACAAAAAATTGCAAATACCCGAAAAATTGCATTTATATTTTCATAATGTTCCCAAAATCAATCATACTTAAAAATAACTCATAATTGAAAATTCGTTATAGCAGTTCTCTATAGAGCACAGGTAAATAACTTACCTCCATTGGACGGATGGATACCAGATCAAGGAAAGAGGATTCGTGTGTGTAAATCAATCAGAAACTTTCTTTAACATATCCAGAACTAAACAAAGTAATTTGTTTTTTCTCCTATTATCCCATTTCAGTTGATGTAGGTTTGAGAAATCAAAATGTGGGTTCAAAGCGCTCCTTGGGTTCACAATTGGAAACTAGTAGATTAACCACAAATCTAAAATTTGGTGTTCATGGTTCCTACACATTAGTAGTTATCTATGCAAACTCAAAGAACCCTTAGGTTATACATAAAACTGAAAGTAAAAATGTAGCCAAATAAACTATAATTTGCAATCAAACTCAATGAACACGCCATCTACTCATTAAATTAAAAGGTCCAATTTAAAATAATCACCACAATTTATGAACTAAAATATTGAAGGGTGTATTAACATACTTCTCCTGGCTTCCTGAAGTCTTAACACTCTCATAAACCGCAACATATTACCTTGGCGGGGGAATGAGTCTGCTCCTCCCGATCCCCACATATCTTGGGCCGCCAAAAAAAATAACATAAGGCACGACCATAAAATTTTCCTCTCTCGTGGCTACCATGGGCGATAACTGTTGTATTCAAAGATATGGTAGTTATTAAGCTATAGTTTTTCTTATTCTTATTAGTATTATTATTATTTATTATTCTTATTATTATTTATAAAACATCACTTCGTAAGTATAATAGAGATTACAAACAAATTGAAGGGAAGCGATATACTATCTGGGCCCCCCACTCCTTAGCCAATGGAACTAATCCTATTTAAAAATGTGAAAAGCAGCGCGGGCCCACAATATCTGAGCCATGGAAAAATTCCGGACCGCGCTTCAGTAAAGTAACGCGTCTTTATCAAGTTCCCACAAAGAGAAAACGAGAAAGGTGAAATCCGTATCCATATATATGCACATTTTAGTCATTTACTTAAACCCCCGTTTGCGTTGTGCCATCTTCAATCTCCACCCGGAAGGCTACAAAGTAAAGGTATTCCCGGTCTATTCAAAGGTGATGGACCCTTCAATCACACACACATCAAGGCCCTCCCTCCAGAAATAGCGTAACTATTTCGCAGAGTCGTATGCTTTGTCACCATCTCCACCACCCCAATGTCAACCTCTTTGCCAGCCGAAAATTCCCTGACCGAGAACAAATGTCTATCAAGGTATCACGCACAGTGTTATGTCAATGCTTGATACCAATAACCACAGAGCGCACGAACAACAATGGTCCGATTAAACGTCCATCGTACATACTTTAGAAACATATGCTGAAGCACGGCTTGGGATATAGAAATATAAGGGGGACACCTAAATGGTAACACAGAACCCTACAAACCCAGTCGGTCCTTACCAAGTCTTAGGTCAGTCCCAACTCCAGAAATCGGTACACACGAAGCCAGTCAGAAGTATGCTCTTCCCTTTGAGATTGCCATAATGCCATTTGGCGAGGAGATAGGGAAAAGGAGGATTCAGCATCCTTAGTAACCCGAGTGAAATATATGTCTGCCATTTTTTTCATAATTTTTGGGGCAGCGACCTCACTAGGGGTACTTAGGAAATCAATCTCCATAGCATTGTTAAACACACACAAGGCGTCATCGAAAGTAGCCAGAAGTTACAATACCCACATGTCTAATGGTTCTTAGTTGCAAAGCAAGCAGACTGCAAAGTAAGCAATTAAAGGCATAATTCAAAACATCACGTGCCGAATAAACACCTAGGCCCCCAAATGCAAAGTGTAAGGTGGCGAGTCGCAATTGCCAGTCCCCAAACCCCGGTCCAGAAGCCGTGACAATACGCTCCAAGCCAGAGCGAAGAGCCATGTAAAAAGAAAGTTGAGCTGACTCAAAGACAAGAGGGGAGCATGTGCGCATAGCAAAATATAGTTTAGAAACACCCGGACATGCCCGAATGAGAAGCAACTCACATTGAGGATCATTAATTTTAGCAACAGTGTCCAAGAGCCCAATGGTACTAGATACTCTCTTCATGACAAGCGCACTACCAAAATCAACATCCACACTAACAGGCCCACCCAATAACTTAACCCCATGTAAAGGCCGAGAAATATTAGGTGGGAAAATACCTTCCAACCTGCTCTTGGGGTCTTCCTTAGTCCAGAAAAGCTCAGTTTTGTCAATGTTGAGATGCAAGCCACAACGCGGACCATCCTCCGTAATTAATTCCAAAACTTTACCTACAACCAAAGTATCCCCAACAATAGTGCCGTCGTCGAGATACCAAGCCTGAAGACAAAGATTAAAGGAGTCTCTGATCTTACAAATCAGGGGATGTAACACTAAGGAAAGCAAAAGAGGGTCACCCTGTTGCACCCCTTGGCATGACCATAAGGAGTGCTCTCCGTAGTACAATCTGGCAAGGCTAGAGTAGTAGAACTCTACCTAACGAGAGATAGCAGGACAGCGCAAACGGACTTCCTCTAACATAACCGTTCGGTCTACCAGATTGAAGGCATTTTGAAGGTCCACCAATATCATCGAAAGACCAACATCATCCCTACGATCCTCAACCAAATGATTAACTGCATGAAGAATAGCCTTCACCCCCTCCTGGATCCACCATCACCAAACTGTAATACCACCAAATAACCATCAAAGAATGACCAATCATAGTAGCACTAACCTTGGAGACCAAACGCCTCCAGATAGTGCCAACAGCTATAGGACAAATACCACCACCTGGCTTAACAAGCAGTGTAAGAGGCGCACTAGCAATATACTCACCCAACTTGGGTGATAGAAGAGACTAACTCATCAGAAATAGCAAGAGCCGCTCCGGTCAAGCAATCCATTAGGTGTTAGGCACGCAATCCATCGCGTCCACATGACGTACCTCGGGGAAAACTCTTGATCTTGTACAAAACCACATCCTGAGATGCAATGAGAGGATGGTGGTCAATATGTGAATCAAGCAAGGATAGAGCAGACATGAAGGGGTGTTTAGTCTTTAATTCCTGGAGAGTAGCATCGTTATAGGGGGCCACACCCGAGGATGAAAGAACCCTCACATCAGCAGTGTAATGGTCATCACAAATTTTCCTCTTACACCATTTGAGGTTTCGATCAGTCAAATCAACGTCTTCCCTATCCAAATCTAACATAGGGGGAGCAGTTTCAGCTAAGGTCTCCCTCACAAGCTAAAAACTATAGCCAGGCACGCCCCAAGATCGAATGGCATTGGCGATACACTCTTCCTGGTGTCGCCGTTTATTAGCAGACTTGCACTCCAAATTACTCCCCGGGTTAAAGGTTTTGAGGAGACAAAGAGCAAAGGACAACAAACTAACCCAACAAGCAACATCATCAGGCTTGCAAATCACCTTATCAAGCGCTACTCTCAAGACCCGCGAAAAACCCAACCGACACTTGGGAGGGATGGATTTGACCGTACGCAACCCTTTGGAGAACAAACGATCAAGAACGGACAAAGTAAAGCCATTAGGTTTGGCATGCATCAAGTCACCAACATGATCAAGCTGAGAACCAGAGGGAACAGGGGGTTTTATAAGGTCATGGAGCACAAAACGAACATACCATCACCTTTATCATTGGGGTGGCACAAAATAGAACCATTGATCGACATTTAGCATGTGTGGTGTGAGTTTGAAACAAACACACTTAACCAAACCCATGCGTTTAAAAGTAACCTCAGTCCTCTCAAAAACAACCAGTGCAGTGAGAGAGCTATGCCCATAGTTATAGCTTGCGCCTCACCTCTTAAATGTTTGTCGCGTAGATAAGTGATCAAATAATTCTTGGTAATCCCATTACCACTGCCGTTTGCACCCGCTAAGACCCGACAAAAGGGCAATGGTATTTTCACAATAGCCATATAGAATACAGCAGTCAACAGAACAAGAATTTTTTTTATATTTTTATGATACGCGAGACCGAACACACCACAGAGCCCGAGAACCAACTACCCGAGAACAAAATGCTGCGGAGGAGCGATAACACCACAGGAGCAGCAGAGAGGCTCTAAATAACAGATAACACATGAAACCATAGAGGAGCCGATAACTGTGTGAAAAACAAGCCGCCAAAAAACTAAAGCAAACAATCACATACAAACCTAACACCCAAGACACATAACTCATGTGACCCTGCGCGAACCTGTCCGAGAACCTTAATGACAAACCCCTCACAATGATAAACCTGTTGTTGAACTTTCTCCAAAAACACAGAAGCCAAGAAAGAAGGTCGCACAATATAACGGCAAGGGACAGCAACTACCAAACACCCTATAAACTGTCTGAGAACCTTACTACTTGGAGAAACCACAACAACAACCACCATAATTGCAATGACAATGAAACCAATGAAACATAGCCAAAGGACAAACTGAACCATCAGCAACCACTCTAGCCAGTAGACCCAAGTAAAGACCTTGGACGTGTCCGAGAACCTAACCAACACGGACCCTTGAACTTGAACCAACAAATATGAAAACCACAAGCGAAGCTGCTCAAAACCAAGACCCCTAAGGACCACCCCACCCTCACTGCTGTTCGGACACAAGGCCAAAACAACAAACCAAAGGCCCCAAAAGTACACCACACTGCTTGCTGTAAGCAACAACACACAAACACCAGCAAACCCCGGCAGCAAACAAAGAAACTGTGCAAAACCAAATCGAGCACCACAACAACAGACCAAAGCAACACCAATGGCTAAACTTTGATCACAACTACCGGATCAAAAATAAAACCCACTAACTGTATACAATAAGAGTAATAGACCCACCCACCAATCGAATGATAGATGAATTAATAATAGAGAATCAATGATGGAAAGATAGACCCTACCTCCAATCGAACAAGATGTACAATTGAATAAATGTCCAAGTGAATGAGAAATTCAATGTACACATAGACAAGATCGAACAAAGATGTTGAATTAATAAAGGGAAAAAGGAACCAACGTACGAGGGGAGTAAGATCGGTATCAATCACTTTTATTATTATTATTAATATTATTATTATTATCATCTTCAAAACACCTTTTGTTCATTTATTTGAAAATTAGTGTTTTGAAGTATTGTCGGACTAATTTTCGTGATTGTAAAATCTACCGTTACACAACTCAAATTGGTAATGCTTCTTTTGGAAAGGTTATTAAAATAACTCATACATATTAAAAACTACTGCACATACTATTCATACTTATAAAAAGCACCAACAAAGATATTATATTTAATGTAAAATATTTAATTACAATCCATCACACAAGCTCCTTAATTCCTCACTTTCTCTTAAAAGAATACGCACACCCAATATTCACGCTATTATACACCGTGTTGTTTTGCTGGGGGTACTCGTCTTAGTTAATATTAATTAGAGTTCCCATTATTTGATCACAACTAGGGTGTGAAATCGAATTATCGTGTTTATGAGATTGTCAAAGAAGGAATAGTTTACCCACAACTGGCGTATAAGCAAACATAATGGTTCGTCTTCATGTAACAAAACATGAGTTGTGCTTTCGCTTTTATTCTTTTGCAAATAGGTAGTCTCTTAGTTTATATACACTTATCATTTGTTTACTATTACATTTTTTACAAACCAATTCGAAAACGTTTGTCTTGTGTTAGCCTAACTCCTTCAAGTTGTGTATAACATATGCATAGTATATAATCGATAACGTATGGGATGTAAATAAAAAGAGCTATTTGTGAGTTATCTTAAACTCGGTTAGTTAAGAGGATGACCCTTGAGTTACTATTGACGGAATTCCTTCTCTTTGAATAGCCTAAGTAGTGTATCATCCTACATCAAGGAAACTATTTAATATCATGAATTTTAAATTTACCTGCCTATATAAATACTTCTTCTATATTGATCGATCATGAGATTTCTTGTTTTTTTAATGATATAGTGAAATACAAACAATAGTGTAATATGTTTTATACCAGGTAATGTATTGTCTCTTTGTTTTAAAAATTGCGGCTTTTGTCAAAAGAAACTTACTAATGACTAATACAGCACAAACTACTCCTCTTATAAAGATATATGGCATTTGTATTCAAAATACTGATGGGGACACAGAGGAAGTCATAACAAATAAATACACTTTTGTCTTGTAAAAATTTAACTTAAAAGTTTCTGTAAACTAACACAAAGATAAGTTTCGCAAATTTGTCTTTGGGGTCTTGTTATCTTGGACCTCATTTGTTTCAGTTTTAGTTAGCAACCTGTTTACATCACCTTATTATTTATTTCAAAAGTAAAAGTTGATGTTTAGGCATTAGATATTTTAAGTTTTCTTTTAGTTGGTTAGTACACATATATTATTATAAACATTCATCCACAAATGTTGTATGTAGAATCATATATAAATATATATACACAAATTACCCACATAAACTTACTTTTATAACAAAATCCCCATCAACACAACATTGTGGGTATATTCATGAGTATATTTGTAACCATGGAATTGTCATAAGCGATCTATGTCCATACAAAAATACCCTATATACCCATACAGATTTAATATTGATGGGGCAAATTCTAGGTATATATTTCACCCTCAATACACCCCGTAAATTACACACTCAATGAAAAGGATTATCTTTTTTTTTTTTTTTAGTTTTTTGTTTTTGCACCTATAGTCCCCCTTTTTTCCCCTTGTTGCGTGCGTTTCGTGGGTAGTAAAATTTTACCCACTATATACCCACATGAATTTTCTAAGAGCTGACAAAGAGAATCATTTCCACAAATTTACGGCGCATTTCTTTCCCATCAAAAACCCGAAAACATCTTGGATGAATCAATCAAAACATTCATGAATTTTGAGGGAAAATAAGATCCACTTATTAAGTCACAGATTGTGGGTAATGAGTGGGTATGAGGTGGGTAAATTACCTCAAAATGATAGGTGTGGGTATGTCATGGGTATCTCATCAGATTCTTGTAGTGGAAGATTTTATAGAATATCATTTTATTTTATTTTAAGAATATCTTCACGAGTGAAAATTTTTATCGAGGATTGATACTTTTGTCGTAGTCGCGTTCTATTTAAGTTTTGTAGGATTATCTTCACCAGTGAAGATTTTATAGAATATCATTTTATTTTTTTAAGAATATCTTCACGGGTGATTTTTTTTTATCGGGGATTGATGCTTTTGTCGTAGTCGTGTTCTATTAATGTTCTTTAGGATTATCTTCACGGGTGAAGATTTTATAGAATATCATTTTAATTTTTTTAAGAATATCTCGGGTGAAGATTTTATAGAATATCATTTAAATTTTTTTAAGAATATCTTCACGAGTGAAAATTATATTGATGATCGATGCTTTTGTCTTAGTCGCGTTCTATTGAAGTGTAATTTGACCAAATCCCTCCTTGTTCGTGGAGTGATATTGTCAGAGGTGTGTATCTTACTATTAAGGATTAATATGCCTTAATTAGTTTGAAGTTGTATAGGTATGTATGTTTTCAAAATATCATAGACTAGAAAACCACAATACATAACCATCTCTTCATGTATGTGTTGGTGATTTTAGTGTCATTAACGGCCATTTAGGTAATGATGATTTACTAGAGACTAATGAGATTTCATACTTA
>BQNB010088572.1:0-27628 GCA_026074375.1 Tanacetum coccineum | reverse complement strand
ATGCAGTTTGCATTGACTTCCTTAATCTCATCAAGATCCCCTACAGCAGCCATCAAATCAAACTCTTCAGCTTGGAGTTGGATCCATGTTTCTTCCTTTTGAGCAATCAGCAACTGAGTCTGAAGATAAGCAACATCCGTTCTCCTTGGTCTGATTGTGCAGTTCCTAGCAAGATGACCTATTCCTTTGCAGTTTTAACACCTTATATGATTTTCGTTGTTACCATTAACATTACCTTCAGCCCGTGCTGCTACAACATTACCATTACCATTCCCATTCTGATTCGCATTCTGATTAGCAATCCCTGGAACAACAATAAGTCCATTCTGATTTTCAACATTCTGAACACCCAGATTCAGAACTGCATTCTAAACAACCTGATTCTCGGCATTTTGTACTGCATTATACCCATTCTGATTCTTAACATTTTTCCCATCATACTGTCTAAACTGATTCCCACCATTACCTCCAACCATCTGTATCTGTCTGTCTTGACCCATATTCATACCCGGATATGCAATCTACCTGTTGCGAAGGTTTGATGAAATTCTCTGGTTGTTGTTGGTTGGTGTCGAGTAGTTTAGTTTGAATGCCTTAGCCATTAGAGTGAGTCCCTTGTTCATTGCAGTTGTGGGATCAGAAATATCTTCAGGATTTATCATTGGTTGTTGCATGTAGTTCTGGTTGAATGATGGTTGTGGGATGTAGCTATTGTTGGGTAGCGGTTGTTGCATGTAGGTAATCTGTGATGGTTGATCTTGGTGAAACACTGGATAATTGTAAGGATTATTGGAATTTGCCATTAGTGCTAAAGGATCATGTGTTCTTGCAAGTCGTTCTGTCCTCAGCTCATTTACCTCCACCTAATATGTATTTTAAGAAATCATACAACTGAGTGTAATCTATACTTTATGCAATTCCTTTGTTTGGTGAACAATGGTAACATGTCGTCTCCATTCTGGTTGTAGGTTATTTAGGAACTTGAGATTGCTTGCAATCTTTTCTGGAAAATGTTTGTTTCTTTTGAAGTCATTCATTAACTTTGAGAAACAATTATAGTAAGACTCAATCGATTCCCCATCAGTAGAAGTAAACCTTTCCCATTCATTAAACAAATTTGCCTTTTTCTCTTGAACCCCAATGTCAGAACCTTTCATCATTTGCTAAACACGTAACCATATTTCTTGAGCAGTTTTACAACTATCAACAGCAGCATATATGTCTTCAGGAAGACCTATGAGAATAGTCTGAATGGCTTGATCATCAACTTCCATTTGCTTTACTTCTTTATCAGTAAGTTCCTCATCAGTCTGCTCATGAAAAGTTTCAGCAACAGAAACTTCACGGTCAGGATCACCTGGTTCAGGAATCATTCGTCTGACATATGGACCATGCATAATAGAATTGTAGATTAGCTTTCCATTTGGTTTACTCTTTGCATAACGAAGAAGACGAGAAGACCATGGAACGTAGTTGTCTTTGTTAAGCATAGGTGGATGGTTTTCGGAACCAGTAGCATAAATGTCTTGTTGAGTCGACATTGCAAAAAAGATGTGAAATGATATATTAGGATTGTTTTACTGTTAGTGATTATGAGTTGTTCTTGAGTTAGTTTAAGTCCTTGATAGTACAATAGAAATCTATTTCACGGGATTTTACAAGTCTTGATTAAACCAAGAAAATAGGTGAATATTTCGCGGGATTTTACGAATCAAAGAAAAAACTATGAAATAAGAATTCGTTGAGAAAAATGATGTATATTTCGCCTAATAAAAGTGGTATAAATCGCCTGAAGGAGACACGTATAAATCGCCTAAGAAAACACGTATAAATCGCCTAAGGAAACAAGTATAAATCGCCTGAGGAAACACGTATAAATCGCCTGAGGAAACACGTATGAATCGCCTGAGGAAACACGTATAAATCACATGAGAAAACACGTATAAATCGCTTGAGGAAACACGTATAAGTCACCTGAGAAAACACATATAAATTTCTGGAGGAAACACGTATAATTCGCCTGAGAGAACATGTATAAATCGCCTGAGGAAACACATATAAATCGCCTAAGAAAACATATATAAATCGCTTGTTTGTTTCGCCAACATATGTTTCGCCTCCTTCAACGTATGTTTCGCCTCCTTAAAAAAATCCGGACTACCACTTTTACAATCACTTAAAAGACACACTTTTTAACATTTTTCTTGATTTTTCTTGTACAACTAAGTATTACTAAGCAAGATCTAACATAAAAATACAAACTTTAAGGTTTTTAACACCAAAAATTTCCACTTTTTGTTTCGTGTGTAAGAACCAAAATGCACCCTTGTTGCAAACAAAAACCAAGCTAAACGCACACAAATCACTACACACTCCTAGGCTCTTGATACCACATGTTAACCTATATCACACACATCATAACACACAAAAACAATATGATATCTAGAGAGAGAAAGAGGAGTTTAGAGAGAGAAAGTAAAAGAAAGAAAATGGAATATTACTATGTAAAGAAATGTGTAACCAACACCCTCCTAACATGCTAGGAGGGTAGTATTTATAGTACAAAGGAGTTGGACCTTTGTTTAGGACGTGTGGGCTTTCTTGGACCAAACTAATGGGATTTAGCCCTACACCTTGGCCCAATTAGCTTAAATGTAATTCCCGTAAACTACGTTTTTCTATACAAGTCTCGGGAATATATAATGACCATCACTTTACTAAAAACAAGGCTAACATAAAGATATTGATCTTTGGCATATAATTGTTTATGGTGATTACAAACCTACTATTAAGAACTTGGTAACCGGTCAAGACGAACCTATTTCTTATGATAAACTAAAAGACGAACACATAAAAATGCTTTCTAAAAATGATGAGGCCAAAATGGTTTTATACAATGCTTTGCCTAAAAAGGAATATGAAAGAATTTTTATGTGCAAAACCGCTAAGGATGTTCGGAACTCTCTTATCTTAACTCATTAAGGTAACAAACAAGTTAAGGATAATAAATAGACTTGTTTGTTGAACAATATGAACAATTTATTATTTCAAATGATGAAACTATTGATTGCGCATTTGCTAGATTTAATAATATTGTTACATCTTTAAAATCACTTGAAGGATCTTTTTTAAGTCGTAATCATATTAGGAAATTCTTGAGGGCTCTTCCAACTAAATGGTGTCCGAAGGTGACGGCGATAGAAGAATCCAACGACTTGTCAACACTACTTCTAGATGAACTCGTCGGTAACTTGAAGGTCTATGAAGTAGTGCCTGAGAAGGACTCGAAGGTCTCCAAAAGTAAAAAGGAAGAATACAAGTCATTGGCTCTTAAAGAAAATAAAGTATCAAGTGACAAAGAGGTCTCATGTTCGGATAGTGATGATGAGGAATATGCCATGGCGGTAAAGGATTTCAAGAAATTTTTTAGAAGAAGAGGAAAATTCGTCCGACAACCACACGATGACAAAAAGAACTTTCGAAGAGCAAAGGAAGAGAAGAAAGGCAAGGAGGAGCGAAGATGTTTCAAGTGCGATGATCCAAATCACTTAATAAGTGATTGTCCCAAACACTCCTTCAATGACCAACAAGCATTCGTTGGAGGTTGTTGGAGCGATAGTGAGAAAAAAGATGACTCCAAGAAGGACAAAATTTGTCTCATGGCACACGACACAAATGAGGTACTTTCAGATACCCTTTATTATAGTAGCTCGTCTTTAGATAGCGAGTCATTACAAAATGAATACAACAAGTTATGCAAAATTAGTTTTAGGATAATCAACAAAAACAAACACTTAAAGACTAAATATGAAATTCTAGACAATGAGGTTTGTGATCTTAAGAAAATGTTAGAATTACTAGAGAAGAATAAGGAAATTAGTATAGAATGTAAATCGTGTATCGACCATCGTACTAAACTTGACTCACTTTCCTTGAAACTCGCCAAATTTGAAAATAGTAGCTACTTTTTACAAGAAATGATTGAAAATCAAAGATTACAAAAAGATAAAAAGGGCCTTGGTTTTACAGAATATAAAGCTTTAACTAGCGAAGTAGAAACGGGAAAATTGGGTCAAGAAAATGGCAAAATGCCTTCTGTAGAATCGACTGTGCCGATACCCTTTGCAAGGGAACCAGTCAGTGTAGTCATAGGGAACCGGGCTCCTACAGAGAATTGTGAAACTTTAGACTCAAATTTAATAAAAAGAACCAGCTTTGTTCAAATAATTAAGAAGAATTTACCTATTACAACTGTAGGAGATACCAAACTACCTCCGGCTTTGAAACTTGAAAAGGGACCTAGAAAAAGCAAAATCCAAACACCCCCAAGACGTCTTTTAGGAGACCTAACACCATTAGTCCTAAAAGTGACTACCATCGAGTAGGTTGGAACTACTCTCCATAACAGGAATACCATGTTCAACCACCTAACTTTGGACCTTGGGGACCTTACCCTCCATATCCCTACATGAACCAACCAAACGGCATGTTTAACACTAACGGACCCATGAGATATTGGGGACCAAACGCTTGAGTTCTTTTGTGATTTTAGGTACGTCTAAAAGTTAAATTAGAACCGGACGAATGGATCAAGGATAGTGGTTGCTCAAGATATATGACGGGTAACAAAGATCTCTTCTCCAACCTATGAAGCTATAAATGGAGGTAATGTGGTGTTTATAAGTAACACTAAAAGCAAGATTATCGGCAAAGGTACGATTACTCACAACTCTCTAACAATTCATGATGTTAGTTACGTAGAAAATCTAAATTTCAATTTGCTGAATACAGGACAAATATGTGATTAAAAGTGCAAAGTACTATTTAGCGAAATTGGTAGTGAAATACTTAAAGACGGCAATACCATAGGAAGAGGGATTAGGGAAAATGGACTTTATACACCTAAAGATAGTCTTTGTCTAACTTTGATGGATGATACTTCTACCTTATGGCATCGAAGATTGGGTCACGTCAATATGCGACTTATACAATCGCTATCATCCAAGGAGCTTGTTCGAAATTTACCAAAGTTAAAATTTGAAAGTTATTTTTATGATGCTTGTAACATAGGAAAAAATTACATGCAAGCTATAAGGCTAAAAATATGGTTTCAACTACTAGGTGTGTAGAACTTTTACATATGGACTTGTTTGGTCCATCGGCCATCCAAATTTATGGAGGAAACTACTACACTTTAGTCATTGTCGATGATTACTTAAGATATAGATGGACTAGATTTTTGAAACACAAAAATGAAGCGTTTGACCATTTTAAGATTTTAAGTTAGAAAATTCAAGTTCAAAAGGGTTGTCCCATTATTTCAATCCGTACGGATCATGGTAGGGAATTTGATAATGAAGTACTTTTGTGATGCTAACGGTATCACCCACAACTTTTTGGCTCCACGTACTCCATAATCAAATGGGGTAGTTGAACGTAAAAATAGAACTTTACAAGAAATCAGTCGCACTATGCTTAATGAACAATTTATCCCTCAAAATTTTTGGTGTAAAGCCATCGACACCTCCACTTATATCTTAAATAGAATTTTGATTAGGTCTTTCCTTGGAAAAACTCCTTACGAGCTTTTCAAAGATAAAAATCCTTCGTTAGAGTATTTTAAAGTTTTCAGTAGCAAATGTTTTATTCTTAACACTAAAGACTATCTCAAAAAATTCGACCCCAAATCAACCAAAGGCGTCTTTCTTGGTTATTCTCCCAATTGTAAAGCTTATATAATCCTAAACAAAGAACCCATGAGAATTGAAGAATCTTTAAATGTAAGATTCGACAAAAGTCCTCCTCCTAAATCATCACCTTTAGTAGATGATGATATAATCGAGAGTCAAATCATAGAAAATCAAATAGAAGAAATAGAAGACAAGGAAAATGGACCATTAAATAAGGAAATTATTAATATAAAAGAATCTAAAAATCATCCCTTAGAAATGGTCATAGGTAAACTAAACGGGAGAACCTTAAGATCTCAAGTTTAAAACCAAAGCAACTTCTTTTGTTTCTTGTCTTTCGTAGAACCAAAAAATATTAAAGAAGCAATTAAAGACGAAAGTTGGACTATGGCTATGCAAGAAAAATTAAACCAATTTGTAACAAATATTGTTTGGAGTCTTGTTCTACCACCCGAAAATCAAACCGTAATTGGTACTAAATGGGTCTTCAAAAATAAATTAGATGAACATGATGTAGTATCTAGAAACAAGGCTAGACTTGTCGCACAAGGATACAACCAACAAGAAGGAATATATTTCGATGAAACCTATGCTCCCGTAGCAAGACTAGAATCTATAAGAATCCTCCTTGCATATGCTTGTGCACATGATTTCAAGATTTTTCAAATGGATGTCAAAAGTGTTATCTTAAATGGTTTTATAAATGAAGAAGTCTATGTCTCTCAACCTCCTGTGTTTTGTCAATTTTGAAAAACCCAATCATGTATATAAACTCAAAAAGGCTCTTTATGGTCTTAAACAAGCACCCAAAGCTTGGTATGATAGACTTAAGGCTTTTCTCCTAGATCATGAGTACACTATAGGATTAGTAGATAACACTCTATTTACCAAGAAAAGAGACCCACATATCATTGTCGTCCAAATATACGTGAACGACATCATTTTCGGATAAATTTGTCAAGAGATTTGCGACGATTTTTCTAAAATCACGCATGACGAGTTTGAAATGAGTATGGTTGGTGAATTGAATTTCTTCCTTGGTTTACAAATCAAACAACTAGATGATGGCATCTTTTTTAACCAATCTAAATACATTAAAAAAATGCTTAAGAAATTCGGTCTAGAAGACTCTAAACCTATCAAAACTCTAATGTTATCCGAAACCAAACTCACTCGGGATGAAGACATGGAATCCGTTGATAACACAAAATACCGTGGCATGATTTGTAGCTTACTCTACCTTACAGCTAGTCGGCCGGACATCATGTTTAGTGTTTGTCTATGTGCCCGTTTTCAAGAAGATCCCAAAACCTCACACCTTGAGCGGTAAAAAGGATTTTTAGATATATTAAAGGAACGACATTTTTATGATTATGGTATTCCAAAGGAACGGGAGGTGAAACCATAGTATACGCCGATTCCGATCATGCGAAAGACTATGTCGATCGCAAAAGCACAAGCGATGTGTGCATGTTTATGGGACGTTGCCTCACATCATGGTTCTCCAAGAAACAAACTGCCCTAGCCATTCCCACCACTGAAGCCGAATGCGTATCCGCGGACAAGGCTTGCCAACAAGCTTTATGGATGAAATAAGCACTCGTAGACTATGATATTAAACTAAATGACATACCCGTCATTTGTGACAATAAAGGTGCCATCGACCTAAGAAAGAACCTCGTTCTTCAATCTCGTACCAAACATATAGAAATCCGTCATCACTTCCTCCACGACAATGTTAAAAAAGGGAACATTTCTATAGAAATTCAACATTGCCGATATATTTACCAAACCACTTAAGCATGAACCGTTCAACCTACTTAGACTAGGACTCGGCCTCATGGAACCAACTACTTAATGAAACCAACAAAGGTATGGATCTCTTCTTGTTATCCGGGACTAGGTAGTGGGATTTACAGGCGTATATTTTTTTTCAAAACCAATACAGCGTAATCCGACTATATTCATCATACGGCTCGTATTCAGTTTACTAAATACGGCGTATTAAGCTATTTGACAGTTTTCTTTCCTAGCGAATTTATTAAGCAGCCATCCCCCCTACATTCTTCACCCTCAATACCAACATCTCAATCCCAACCCTCCGATTCCATACTACTCTCTCTAGTCGCTCCTTCGAGCAAGGTTCAAAAAGGGAAATATTTCTAATCTAAATTCAACAATTGCGATATTATTCATCCAATCCACTCAAGCTCTGTGAATCCGTTTCAACCTATTAGACTAGGAATCGGCCCTCATGGAACCCAATTACTTAATGAACCAACAAAGGATGTCTTTAGTATCTATTCTTCTCTAAAAATAGTGAGTAAATCTGAGTCTAGGATTCTATTTTCACACACAAAACTAAAACTTTCGGGAAGTTTACATCACGCTACTATATGTATCATTATTATGTACTATTATGTATGCATTTACATAATCAAATTTCTTTTACTCAAAACCTGAAAGAAAATCTTTCTTCAAAATACTTCTCACGGCTAGGACACACATGAAATTCTTTTCTTGCATTCATTAATACAAAGCAAAAACGTTTTATTTTTACTCATGCATCGTATATGTCTTTTGAATGCAGAGGGGAATACATAACTAATATGTATTTTTAGGTATATTCAACCGAAGCAACATTAAAATAAGGAGACCTCGTGTTATCTCATTACTATTTTCTTTCTTTTTGAGTCGAGATAACCGCATCTCTACATTGTCTACATATAGGCACACACTAGAACTCTCTAAAAACTATTTTGAGATCATCAACTTTGTTGGAACAATACCTCTAACATCACTTTGCAATGCCTTCACCTTTCTTAAAATTCTCTTCTTTTCTGCTTACAACACACCGGCGGTTTCCTTCGATAATGAAGGACTATACCATTCTGTGATGGTACCGCCAGAACTGGCTGGTCAGAAGGATGTTTATAACGAATTTTAAACTTCAAATCCTATTTTTCTCTCCACATTCTACATATTTCCTGCTAATAAACTATAGAGTTTGAATTTCAAACCAAATCTAATCATTGGAATTTGCCCAATTTAGAAGAAAAGGCATTTGTTGTCTTATATGAAGTTCTATAAATAGTGATCTTATCCAAACACTCCTTCATATCCAATCTTTAGCCTTTTCTTGATCCAAACCATCCCTAAGTCAAACAATGATAAGAAGAACACCAATGCTTTTAAAAGAACCGTCCGAATAAGTGTCTGCGCTTATTGCTTAGTCAATCCTCAACCCGCTTCTCCACCTTACCAAAACCTCTCTCTTCCCACCGACTACCAAACGAAACCACCGACAACTCCTATTGAGTCTCCACCATCCTCTACTATGGCTCCACCGGGACTCTCCCCAAGTCATCTTTTCAATACTCTAAAAATAACTCCACCACCATTGACCCCTCTACCTCCGGCACCATCTCAACCTTCTAAAGAAAACTCTCCATTGGCCATAAACTTAGAGCCCATTGAGCTCATTTTATCTATACCTCCCATATCCCCTCACCTTTTCTTCGACTCTCTCAAAGATCTACCTCCATGGACCACCAATCCTCCACCTCCTCAACCATCATTCGATTCAACCGAGCATTTAGAAAATCAACTGCCACCTATTCCCGGGGTTATGGAACCCTCTCTTCCACCCTTGCCACCACATCTTCCGCCCTCTCCCAAACAATATGGTCAAACAACGCTTTTTCCTACTCTCACTCATGAGATGTTTTGTGAGCATTGTCAAAAGACGCAAGTACTCGTCAACGACCTTCGTGAATAAATAAGGTTCATCCTCAATCACATTCTTGAGCGCCTCAACGTTCTCTCCCACCTAAACCACTCTTAGGATATTTTGATGTAGGAATTAAAAATAATATTGTAAATTTTTGCTATAGTTAAAGAACTAATCCTTGTTCTTAGTTTTTCCCATTTTTGTATAAGACAAAATGTCACAAAAATGGTCGGTTATTTTATTACAAGGAATATATGTTCTATAATTTCTTGGGTTGTGTATTTTATTTCCTGCTATACATCTTTGACTATGCTTATGCTAACCAATGTTAAAAAGTCAATTTTGTTTTCTCAGCACAGGAGCCGGTACCTTCGTGTATGAAGGACGATACCTTTCTGCAAAAGGAACCGTCCTTGTCGGTTCTACAGTAACATGTTTTACCAGGGTTCTAAAAGGCGCGCTATGGCGGCGCTAAGGCGCCGCTAAGGCGTGAGGCGTGTCCTCCATGTTATGAAACAGACCAAGGCGTCGGCTCTAGGCGTGACGTGAGCTAAAGCATGAAAATGAGTGATAAGGCGCGCTAAGGCGTGATGCATGGCGAGTTTTTTGGATTCAACTCCAATAATTTTTTTTTTATAAAATAAAGAATATTATATGTAATGATAGTTTTCTAACTTTAATTGTTATGTATAACGTTTTTTGTAAACTCGATATATATGAAATATGATAAAAATATATAAATATTTTTTTAATTTCGCGCCGCCTTAAGCCATGCCTTAAAAACGCAAAGGCTTCGCCTTAGCCGCTAAGGCGTGAGGCTTGGTCATGCCGCTACGCCTCACGCTATTTATAACCTTGTGTTTTACTATTAATTTCTAACACTTGGTCTTGTAGGTACTCTCAAAGCAAGTGGAGCTAACTATTATATGATCACTAACTCTTTCTTTTGCAGCATTGCAATTAGATTTCTTGATTCCCTCACTTAGAGGATGCCTCCATTAAGGGGGAGTATTGCATCTCGATTCTCTCCGAATCGATTCTCATCATTACGTTCGATTCTCTTCAGATCGACTCTTACTTATACTTTCACATTTGATTCTATTTGAATCAACATTCATACATATTACTTACATTATTGCATCTTTTGTTAGTTTTTCTACGCTCTTTTTGTTTCGACAAAAAGGAGGAAAAGGAAGTAAAAGACTTCATTCTAAAACTTCACATTCTAATTTTTACTTCCAGTAATTTTATGTTTTGTCATCAACAAAAGAGGGAGATTGTTAATACAAATAAATCGTAAAAACGTTTATTTCTATCTTACGATCTTCTCGTGTTTTGTCGATAACAATCACAAAATCATTACAAGTAAAAATTTAGAATTCACAAGTCTTAGACAAATAGTCTTACTAAATTTAAATCACATACCACATTAAATTTTCCATTACTCATATAGAATGCATAAGTCTTTTTAGACTTTCTTTATTTTGAAAGTTATGTAAATTATATGTATATCTTTACATCATTGATTACATCATCATCTCTTCATTCTTTAGGCAAATCATATAAGATTACACAAAATAATTTAAGATTTGGCAATCTAAAATTCAGATTTTGTGTTAGTCAGCCGGTTCTATTAAATAACACTGCCCGATACCTTTTGGGAAAGGAATCGCTAAGAATCGGTGTATAGTGAAAAGCCAGTTCCGTGTGTTTACACTGGCCGGTACCCTACAAGGAGGGTACTGCCGGAACCGTGCTACAGTGCAAGTTTTTGCTTATAAATATCAAGTCATTTTTCATGTTTTACTCATCAATTCTCATTCTAATCTCTCTTATAATCTGATATCTTTCTTGTTTTCAGATCTAGTTAGTTTCATACATCATTTGTAGGTAATTCTATTAATAGAAGAAATTGCCAAAATAGCATACGAGACAATCGACTCAAGTTCTCTTGTTCCAAGTCTGCATCATCATATCAAGATCACATTGCTGTATTTTGTACATTATTTAGTTATTGTAGTATCATTCTTTATCCGTGTAAAAAGAAGTTGATTGCATTGTGTCGGTTCTACCTTTGTTAGTACCCACTATCTAGCTTTGTACCGTTAAAAGGTGTAAACGACGTTGTGAGGCTTCTTCGCCAGTTAAAGAAGATTGGTGACTAGTGTTTACGAACTCTCGAGTAGGTGACTCGGGGAGTGGAGTAGGGCAAGGAAGGTGTCCTTGTAGCCGAAACACTATAAACGCTTGTGTCTCGACTCTATCTTTTCTTACTCTCTCTTTACTATACTTACATTTTATATTTACTTCATATCTCGTACAACAATCAATATCATCAACTTCACATAAACTCAAACTATAATTTTGAAAAGATAATTTTAATTAGCAAAACTATTCAACCCCCTTTCTAGTTTTCCATAATTTTGCTATTGGATTTAGTGTTGTGCTGTGTTTTACAACAATGACATTGACGGGATTTCATTTTGCGGTGACGACGTTGGTTGGGTTCATTTCTAATTCTTCTGGATATATGGCGTCAAAGCATGTTCCATTATGGGAGCTACTTTGGTTTTTGATTGTTGATAATATTTCGATCATGGGGATGAATTTAAGTCTTATGCTGAACTCAGTTGGATTCTACCACGTATGGATCTTTCAAATTTCTTTGTTTAATGTTCTACTGTCGTTTCAAATACAGTTTTATAGATCTATCATGTAAATTGCATTCTTGATCGTTGTGTGTCAGAACTGTGTTTCGGAATTGATTGTCTGATTATTATGACTTAAATGATTAGAATTTGCTTATAATTCTCTGAGTTTTAAGGATAATTAAATAGTTAATAATGTTAATTTGTTTGGTGTAGATTTCCAAACGCAGTATGATTCCAGTGGTCTGTGTGATAGCGTGGATTCTTCACAGCAAGCGTTACTCAAAGGAAGTTAGATTTATCCTCATGGTTGTGGTTATAGGCATTGGTGTTTGCACCATGACTGATGTCAAAGATAACGCCAAAGGATTTATTTGTGCATGTCTAGCGGTGCTGGCAACATCATTGCAACAAATTGCAAGTAAATGCATACCTGATCTCTCTTTTCTTAGTATTAACTAGGTACCCATGTAAAATTATGAGGCTGTAAATTATGGTCACCTATGTGCAGTACCTTAATACGTCATAACCCAAAAAATTCTCTTCACACGATAAGGTAATCAAATATTATGAGTAAACCTAAAAGACGTAGTGTTTATTGGTATTCCTTGACTTCAAGTGCCAAAGATATTGATAAAAGTACATGAGTGTATCAGGTTGTTACTGATTCAGTAAAAAGTAGAACCGTGTGATTCAAAGTTAAAATCATAATGTAATATGGTAATTATGTAGGATCACACATAGAGGGGAAATCTAGGTTCTTCATTGAATATATACACGTAGGACCTGATACATTTTGTTTAAAGTGTTTTATTGTAGTAGGTTGTTATTGTGTGTTTTTAAATTGAGAAAATAAATAATCTGTACTACTTTGTAAGGTCTTAATTTGTGAGTATTTCCTTGGTGTAGTTGTATATACTTGAGATGAATAATTAATAAACCGTATGTATTGATGGTTTCTTGAGAACTTTTAGTTGAACTAGGCAATACACGGATGTTATTGATGTTTCATATGAATGTTGCAGTCATTTTTCTTGAGATGGTGGAGGGACTTGAATGAGGCGACACAAACTAGATATGATAATACCGAGTATATTTCTAATATGGGTATGCTATGGGTCGATTTAGAAAATGTTCAATCAGTAATGGGTCAAATGGCTAATAAAACTAAATAGTTTTTAGTTCTACTTGAATTAAGCTGAATTTTGACTTATTTTATTAGAGATAAAGATCATTGCATATTCTAAGAAATCATTGTGTCTTTGAAAGAGATGTTTAGTTTTCGTGAATGACCTGTACGTAGTATCTATAGAACTACGTTGAAGAAAAATAATGTGGAATTAAGGGCATAATGATAACGAATAGAATAGGATGTCGAATTAAATATATGTTTTTAGTAAATAGACAAATCACTTATATACTTTAAGTGATCCAAGGAAAACGGCCATTCCTTCTGGAAAGTTATGTAAGCTCATGCCTGAAAAAAAAATAAACGTAAAAAAAGTTAGCAGTACTATAGGAACGTACAAACAATATTTTCTTGAAATATTCAAATCAACAACTAAAGAAATGGGCTCCAAAGTTCGAAAGAGTTCGTCGAAGAATTGTGCATATAAGTTGTTGTTATGTATGCAACACACTATTCGATGAAACTTGAAGACTATATAGATTTACTGGGATAAGAGAACTTAACGTATTTATTTTTCAAGTCTGACGTTGGAAGAAGCAATGGTTCTGGAATGAAGTTTGCACACCATACTTTCTAAAATAGAAATGTGCCTTCTCAACCATGTTTTATTATTTTTGTTAAGAACCCGCCTTTTTTGTAGATGGTAATATTTTTTATTAATAACGTACACAGTTCTTTTGGTATCGATGTTGTAGTTTTGACCCATTTATCTTTGGATGGGTCGATTTGTTTTTTTTTTCTTTTTAAAGAGATCTTAAACATGCCAAATAAAAACATATACGTGCTAATAGAACTTACAATAGGACTAAACTTATTGATAATAACTGTTGTGTTTTAGTACGACAATTTTGTTATTTATACTAGTCTATTGTCTTGCATAACAGTTAGCTCTCTCAACAGTATATAAGTGTCTTTTGTTGTTGCGCTTTTACTAGAAGTAAGCAGCCGATTGAGAGAGTGCTAAAATAGGATGAGTAGATACAATGGTGTGTCAGGATTCGCGTTATTGACGAAAACAGTGGATCGTTGGATACGTTTGGCCCTCGACGACCAATGTTCATGAAACCGAATAAGTGGGATCAAGTGGGGTTGGTGCTCAAGGTTAGCAATTTTATGATGTATTTTCTAACAATGTTTAGATATTCGGTTTCTTACTTTGTCTCTGAATTTCAAGTTTGACCCGTTTATTATATATATTTTTTCCATTTTTGGGGTTTTATAAATATCTTTAGTGTTTTATAAAATGCCACTTTTTAACAGCCAATAATAGCCTCAAAATTCATGGAGTATAAGGCCCGTTGTAGCCACCCGAATCTAAAACCGCAAAACACTCAGTCTGTTAGACGATCATGTAATCATGTGGTCATGCTGGAATCATATGCAAATTCAAGAAAATTCGAAAGCCTCCTTATTTCGACCGGTAAGTTTTGCACTTGCCATAATCTTTAAATCTGATACACAAGGACACATGTTTCATACATTCATAGAACTTTACACTAGCAACATTGTCGAGGTGTTTGGATATGCGTTTTGTTTTAAATTGTTTTCATCCTATAATTGGGCTTTTATTTGTGTAACATGCACTTGAAGATGATGAGAAAGAGGAGTATGATGAGAAGCTTAAAGAGATAGAAGTTGTTTTCAAGCTAATTATTACCGCCGTCATGTTATGGGAATGAAATGTATAGATACTTGGATTGACATTTGATATTACCGTGTCACTATTCGTCGTAAAGATAGGCTTAAACTCTGTTTTTTGTTGTGCGCGCATCTATCATAAATTAATGTAAAACATCATGCTTCGCAGCGGAGCGCGAGTTTAAAAACCTCGTTTATATAATACTTGATACAGTTAATTAGCTTAAAAACATGCAAAAAAAAATAAAAAAAATTACCATATTCTTATTCAAGATTTGCGATATTATTATGCTGATAATATCCCTTTTATCCGATGTTCGAGAAACATCCTCTCGTGAGGCACAAGTCAAACAAATGAAATCATCACTTACCTTATAACACACCACGTAATATATATATCATACACCCGCACCACACACGATCACAACTTCTCCTCCTCCATTAAACCCACCGCCTATCCCGGTAACCAGTCATCCCACTTATTAAACCCCACTCACTCACAAACCCCTCAATTCAACTCATCATCTCCACAATTCTCAATAATCTCTATCACCAACAGTCAAAACACACACACAGCGTCATGGGTACGCCTTTTAATTTTAACTAATTTCCATTAAAATTTTATTTATTTCCATTTAAGTGTATCTTATATTTTATCATCATGATCATGATCTTGACTTAACTTTAATTTTTGGTGTTGTTGTTCAGTAGGCAAGATCAAGATCGGAATCAACGGTACGCTATTTCTTTACTTCTTATCACAAGAAAAAAATGTTAGTTGTTTGTTCATATTTTGATAAAGAGTTATTAAACAACGTATAGGATTTGGAAGAATTGGAAGGTTGGTTGCAAGAGTCGCTTTGCAAAGAGATGATGTTGAACTTGTTGCTGTTAACGATCCCTTCATCTCTGTTGAATACATGGTTTGTTTTTTAATCTTTTTTATTATTATTTTAGTTTTAATGATTAGTGGATCTATGAATATATGTTGGGAATTTTGATATACAAAACTGAATATTAAAATAAAAGCTTTTCTTTTAATAAATGTCTAATTAAATAATAATTCATGGGTTACAAAAACATTAGTAAAGTAGTACTAGTTGATTGTCCGATCTGTTATTTTGGAGCATAATTATTACCAAAGTTTAATAAATACACGTGTTTGAAACTGAGATGGATGATACGATAATTTTGTTGTGCAGACATATATGTTTAAGTATGACAGTGTTCATGGTCACTGGAAGCACCATGAGCTCAAAGTCAAGGATGACAAGACACTATTGTTCGGTGAGAAACCTGTTGCTGTTTTCGGTTCAAGGTATAACACCTTTTAAATGTTAAGTTCTATCAAGTGTCGTATGATAATAATATGCTGTTGTATTTTGGATAACTAGTTACCCAAATATTCAATAATCGCCCCATTGTTGTTGAAATATGAGTTAAAAACACTGATACGAGCTTTACAAACATTGACAAAATTATGCAAGTATCTCTCAGCGACTAGGAAAAGAATAAACATGATTGGTAAAATGACACAAATTTCATTAAATTGATAATAATGTTTGATAATTTGTTGAAGGAACCCCGAAGAGATCCCATGGGCTTCCACCGGAGCTGAGTACGTTGTGGAATCCACCGGAGTTTTCACTGACAAGGACAAGGCTGCTGCTCATTTAAAGGTATATCTCCAGCTTTTCTGTCAAAATGGTACTATTATATGAAATTATCTTGAATTTTAAATCGTATCTAAGATGGTTGATTACTTGCGGTTAATGGAAGAGTGTAGGGTTTCTATAGCTCCGTGCAACTTTTAAATGTGATGAAAAAATAATCGATTTTGTTTTGGTGAAAGTGACATACTGGTTATATGTTGATAGTTGTCCCGGTTTACTTGTATGAAGCTCGTCTGATTGTTAATTTTTGCATCATGTTAATTTTGTGTAATGTGTTTTTCTTGTATGTTCAGGGTGGTGCTAAGAAGGTCATCATCTCCGCACCTAGCAAGGATGCTCCCATGTTTGTTGTGGGTGTGAACGAGAAGGAATACACACCAGACCTTCACATCGTCTCAAACGCCAGTTGCACCACCAACTGCCTTGCCCCTCTTGCCAAGGTTCATGCTCGTTAGCAATGATAGAATCATTTTTTTTCTATGCAAATATCTTCAAATATGACTCATCTTGTTGTAAACAACCTGTTTGATACAGGTCATCAATGACAGGTTCGGTATTGTCGAGGGTCTCATGACCACTGTGCACTCGATCACCGGTAAGTTTGAATCCTGCACTGTGGTGTTGAAGTTTTAATTTATTTATAGTATTCGAAGTCTTGCTGACAGTTTATTGTTGTTGATGTATGATTCAGCTACACAGAAGACTGTTGATGGGCCATCCGCCAAGGACTGGAGAGGTGGAAGAGCTGCTTCATTCAACATCATTCCCAGCAGCACTGGTGCCGCGAAGGTACTTTGGAATTCTTATTTAAATGTCTGTTACTTTGTAAATAATTAGAACAACATCATAACGTTTTTGCCCAATTGTGAATAGGCTGTAGGAAAAGTACTCCCTCAATTGAACGGAAAGTTGACTGGAATGTCCTTCCGTGTCCCAACTGTGGATGTCTCTGTCGTTGATCTCACTGTGAGGTTGGAGAAGTCTGCCACCTATGATGAAATCAAAGCGGCTATCAAGTAAGCATCGTATCCTGTATACAAATTTGTTTCAGTGTGTTTCTTCTTGACGTATCATAATCTAATTTATTGTGCGTTTTAGGGAGGAATCTGAAGGAAAGCTAAAGGGGATTTTGGGTTACACAGATGAGGACTTGGTTTCCACCGACTTTGTGGGTGACAGCAGGTAATGTTTATATTTATAAAAAAATGTCTTCTCCATCTTATCTTCAGTTATATGACAAATGGCCACAAAGTTTGTGGCCATGTGTGATTGTGCTATTTTGTTAAGTCATGGATATATAACCTTTTAGCTACTTGTTTTAAATGGACCACTGGTGCTTATCCAGTATAAGAATGAAATTGAACTAGTGGAAACTAAAGAGTGGTTTGCTATCTGATGTTACAGGTCCAGCATATTCGATGCTAAGGCTGGAATCGCTTTGAACAACAACTTTGTGAAGCTTGTTTCGTGGTATGATAACGAGTGGGGTTACAGGTATACTTTCTATCCTCTTGTTAGCCACATTTTAAATGGGTGTATAATTTTTTATTTTATTGATGAGTTACTAAATGGTGATTGTTTTCAACGTAGTTCACGTGTGGTTGATCTGATCGTTCACATGGCATCCGTGGCGTAAATTTTGTGAAGAGATGGGGATGTCTTGTTATCCAGCTTGGGTGTGTTCTTCCATCAAAATGTAGGTCAAGAAGTTGTTTTCGAGTCGGAAATAAATAAAGGGCTGGGTAGGGTGAATAATAATGTGTTTTGGTTCTACCGATCTCCCTTGTGTTAGGGTTTTGATTGTTGAGTAGGAATCAAAATGTAGTTGAACAAGTTCTTTTTTGGTGTTATATTGTGAAGTGAATCTCTTCTGCTTTATGAATCTTATAATGCATTTGGAGACATTGAGCATTGCTTTGAGGTATGGTAAATGAGTTTCCTCCCCTCGTTTGGGAATAAAGTTTTTCAAGCTGTTTTGAAACAGCTTATAAGCAATTTGAACAGATGATCTCAAACATGCTCGGAATAGCTTGTGTCAAGTAAGCATTCCTGAACACCCAGCCCTCGTCTGTGGGTTTGAGGCCGTATCCAAAACAGTTATGCTTAGCTTACACTTTGGGAACAATACTTCTTTGATTGTAATATTTTTAGGCACGCTGATGGTGCCTATCTTGTCAGCTCTATGTCGACAAGGTCACATGTTGGACATTTTGGTTATAATTGGATCCACAAAATCTGCTTTGTGTTTGGTTTACTATTGACCAATAATAACTCACAAGAAACTACTACTATCACACTGAGCGTAGTTTTCAATCTCTCTCAAAACACAAGAGGCCTCGGTGGTAGCCTCGCGCCATGGCACCGGTCCAAGCTCTTCTGGCGCCATCGATACTATTCCTCGCGCCGTAGCTTCTTGCGCAGCCCATGTCATCATTATTATTTATTATATATATATTTTTAAAAGAGAGTTAAATAACATGAAAAGGTAAATTTGTAATTTTGGGTTTAAATATAGTCGTTTTTCTTCTCTTTTTTCATATTTTTACCACTTAAAAATCCTATAAATACCTCCTTGCTATACCAAATTTTATACACATTTCCAATATCATTTCTACTTCAACTATACTTATTTTCCATTAAAAGAAAAACCACTATGGATCCCAACACTCCCAACATCTTTGATCATTACGATATTTATTTTCAAGACGATGCGGAGCGATATATGCGGGGTTTTGAGGCTTATGAACAATTTTTAGCTTTGAGTAATCAAGAAGCCGGGGTTTTGGGATCGGGATCAGCTCCTAAGAAGAAGAGGACATACATACCACTTGAAGAGAAGAGGCGGAACAACGGCTAATTGACGGCTATTTTTGTGAGGATGACACTCCTCCTAAATACACGGAAGAGTATTTTAGGCGAAAGTATCGTATGAGTTATACACTTTTTTAAAAAATAGCAAGGTTGCAAAAGTCGTGAATCGTTAGCCGGGCGGTTGACTACCTTGTAGCTTGTAATCGGTCAAGGCGAGATTAATCGGATTGACATTTTTAGCAAAAATTACGCATTTTCGGCAGGTTTGTGTATTTTCGTCGAGTTTTATATATTATTGGCGAGTTTTTTTTCTTCTAAAAAACAACTTGTAATATATTTAAACAGTTAATGTAAGTGATCAAAACAAGTTTACGGTGAGTTTTAGGTACTTCCGGCAAGATTAGAAGGTTTCTGGCAAGTTTGACCACCGTTGACCACTGTTGATCACTGTAGACCACGGTTGACCTATTTGTTTGACCCTGTTACATTAATCGGCAAGGTTGGTGGCCTTGTAGCATCTAATCGGCGATTAATCGGCCTTGTAGACCTTATTTTGCAACACTGAAAAATAGTCATTGATATTATAAATTATGATGCTCAGCCTCTTCCCGAGTACTTTCATTTTTTTAAACAACGTTACGATGCTATCGGTCGTTTAAGTATTGGTCATATTTTGAAGTGCACATCCTCCATACGCCAACTGGCATACGACACAACACCGGTGCATTTGACGAGCACTTGCAAATTGCTGAACGTTGTTCACGAGAATGTTTAGTGAACTTTACTAAATGCATATATATTTTATACGTAGAACTATAGAAGAGTTTTTAAGAAAGCCCACTTCAGAGGATATTGAAAAAATATATGCATTTCACGAAGAAAAACATGGACTCTTGGGAACGCTCGAGAGTAATGATTGTATGCATTGAGATTGAAGAAACTGCCCAAAGTCCTTACATGGTCAATTTAAAAGACGCAATTACAAATACCGAACTCTTATGTTAGAAGCGGTTGCAGATCAAAAATTATGGATTTGGCATGCATATTTTGGGTTTCGGGGGCAAATAATGACCTTAATGTGTCATATGGTTCCCCATTATTTGATGATGTTCTTGCCGATAGAGCTCTGGAACCTCCATTTGTAGTAAACGAAAGAACATACAACAAATGTTACTATTTAGCCGATGATATTTATCCAACATGGGCAACGTTTGTCAAAACACGTTCTATTGCAAGGGATGAAAAAATCTTGAAGTTTAAAAGAGTTCAAGAAAGTTCAAGAAAAGATATTGAACCAGCTTTCAGAGTCCTACAAGGTCGTCGGAGAATTATTTGACAACGCGCATGTGCTCACCAAATCAACGCGTTGAAAAGAATCATGTATTGTTGTTTAATATTACATAACATGATATTGCAAGATGAAAGATTAAAAGTTACGAATTTTAGAGATATGTTTGTTAATCCACAGCTGAACATTCAACGAACTTGGATCGAACGATGCGATTTACATGTTAGGAAAACCAAAGAACTTTGAGATAGAATAGTGCACACCGAGCTTCGACAAGACCTCGTAGAGCATTTATGAAACCTTAATCACTAAATTGTATTTTTTTATGTATCGTTATTTTAATTTGGATTTTCATCCAATGTACGATGTTTTATTTCATAAATTTAATTTTGAGTAAACTGCAAAAATAATCCCTGTGGTTTGTAGTTTGTGGCACTAATCATCCCTAGCCGATACTATTGGCACTAATCATCCCTAGCCGATACTATTGGCACTAATCATCCCTAGCCGATACTATTGGCACTAATCATCCCTGCGTGGCAAATGTACGGCAAAAATCATCCTTATTGTGGATGATTTTTGCAAAAAGTTTAACAAAAAGTTTTGCAAAAATCATCCCTCTAGGGATGATTTTTGTCTAACATTTCACCACTCAAGGATGATTAGTGTCAATAGTATCGGCTAGGGATGATTAGTGTCACAAACTACAAATCACAGGGATGATTTTTGCAGTTTACTCTTTAATTTTTGTTATTTCTTATTTATATAATGCAAATAAAAAAATCAAACACGACATCACTATTTTGGTGCCAATTAGGGGTGGCAATTCGAGTCGGGTTCGGGTTAACAAGTTGGCGGGTCAAAAAACCCCAACCCGAACCTGACCGATTTAAATAATCAGGTCAGCTATGTCAACCCTAATCTGTTTAAACATAACCCGAACCTGACCCATTTAACCCATATATATATATATACTTGGGTTGGCGGGTTAAATAGGTTATACGAGTTGAATAGGTTACACGGATTGAATTGGTTAAACGGGTTTCAGGTTGACTTATTTAACCCGTTTTATATATAAAAGATGACACATTACACGGGTTAAACATGTTAAATAGGTATGTGGGTCGACTCGTTTAACCCACTTAACCCGTATAATAAAATATATATAATTTTTAATTTAATGAAAAAATCTTAAACGGGTTGGCGGGTCGACTAAATTAATTTATTCCCAACCCGAACCTGACCTGTTTAATAAACGGGTTAGATAGGTTGACCCAAAACCGACCTGAAATCTATTTAGAGTCAACTCGAACATGTTAATTTTCGTGTCGGTTTCAAGTCGAGTTTTGTGTGGGTCAAAAATTGCCACCCCTGGTGCCAATGAGAGAGCATATTTTTGGTGCCGTATTATAGTATGAGTAATGTTATTTAGACTTAAAAATAATGCCTAAATACATGTTTAATGCATAATTCACTTGTACAATTGTATTATGCATTTTCTTTCTTCAAATTCCCACCAATCATTTTTTGAAATCAACCAATCAAATTATTAGGTACATTTGTAGGCATGATTAGTAGGCACGAGTTAAGATCAACATAGACCCATTATTTGTCATAGATCCAATGAATCAATCTCAACCATCTATTTTTTCATCAAAAATAAAAAAACTCACTTTCTACCTCTTTTTTAAAAATAAAATATCTTACAAACGGTAAATCGTCACACGACAAAAAATACACCATCGCGACGAGTATTTTTTTATCTTTCAGTAGACGGGTGACACGATATACTTTCGAGGAACTTTTTTTCGATTTTTTTTCAGTCACGAATTGCGAAAATCATATATGATTCGTATAACGGATCATATATGATTTCATAAAATCATATATGATTTCATAAAATCATATATGATTTGTGATTCCGACGAATTTTTTTTCAATTTTGTTTCAGTCACGAATTGCGATATCTTATTATGCTTAGTATGAGAATCATATATGATTCGCTTTATATAAGTACTCATATATGATTTACCCCCCCCATTAAAAAAATCATATAAAATTCATATATGATTTTATAAAATCGATATATGAATTCTATAATTTTTTAAAATATATGTTAGTCGAAAGTTCATAGTGTCGCTGCCCTCTTTAGAAGATAATTTAATTCTCGTCGCTGATGTATGCTTTGTTATTGCCTTATCGATTAACAGTGTGTGTGATATTTATATTTTAAAAAAAAGAGGTGGAAAGTGGATTTTTTTTATTTTTGATGAAAAAATAAGTGGTTAGGATTGGTTCATTGGGTCTATAACAAATATTAAGTCTATATTGAACTTTTGGCATAACAATCATTTTTCTTATAGTACAATGTCATAAAAGATTTGAGTGATGTGACATATTTTTTTGGCCAGGGTACCCAACACTCAAAAAATGAAAGTTTAAAAATAAACAATTTTGAATTCACACAAGTGCGAAATTTAAGGGAATAGATTATTATGAGCACATTTTTAGTAAAACCGCCTACAATTCAGTTTTGGACCCTTCATAACTACCTCTGCATTTTCATGTGATTCATGTTTAACACAACCGACTTTACATAAGCAGCCTCCATCTTTCACCATCAAATCCACCTCTCAACACAAAACGAAACTCATCATCTTGCCTGTGTCTCCACTGGATCTTGAACTTCTAACTTTGGTGACGTCGTGGACTCGTGTCGGTTATTAATCACATGGTTAGTTTCTATTCCACAGTCACTATACAATAAACTAATGGATTCCGATGTCGTTGTAATAAAAAATTAGTACAGAGATTAAAAACGGTTTACTTTGACATAACTTAAGTTTAGGAACACTCTCTTATTTACAAACCAATTATTTGCTTGTATATTATATGTATAATACATTAACTCATTTAAACCTTTTCATTCTTTGCTCGTGAATATTAATGACGTGACAAGTGACGACAGTCATACGTTAATGTGACTAATAATTTGTGTACCCAGTTCGGATGAAGCAACTACTGGATGTCGTTCCATCACCTGCGCACAAGTTTGTTAACACCACACGAGGTTCAAGTTTTTCTGAAATTTGTTTCCATGATTTGCCACTGGATTTTTCTCCGGTTAAGGACAATATCCATGAGGTACATCATGATTCTCAGATATCGTTTTACACGTTATATGTCTAGTTTTCTTAGTCTCGTCTCTATACTTTGTTATTAATAAAAGCCGAAGAATAGTAAAGTAGAGGATCAACAAGATGTGGACGGGTCCAAGATTATTAGGGAAGTGCTTCCTGTTGAGATCGATGATACAAATCTTCCTTGGCTTAAATGGGAGATTGGTGATATTTCTCCTTTTACAAGCCAAACCAAAGAAGAGAAAAGTCGTCCAAGATCAGCACTTGACATGAAAAAGTACGTTGAGATTCAAAACAATGAGCAACTTTTTTTTGAGAACTGGCGGGAGCGAAAATCAATTAGTTCTGGTGGCTTATTGCTTTGTAGAAATCTAACTATGTTGTAAACTTGTAAAGATCTTTAATGTAGTCATCTGTGATTCTGAGGTTATAATTGTTTTCTGAATATTGTGTTTGGTTTTAATTTGTTGCACATAAAAATGCGATAAAAGGGAACAAAAATAGACTGTAAAAACTCTCTTTGTAACTTGTGATTCATAAATTCGGTATTGTTGAATAAAGATTTTAACAAGTTATTATGCACTTAAAAGTCTCCTCATGGCTAATACTAGTGTTCAGTGTTCAACAAAAACATGGGCCAATGGTGTGTAATGGTGATCAAATTTCCATTTGGTAGGCTAAATGAGATGAAAAATTGAAAACACAAGAGGTATTATCTATCTATAATACAAGGAGCAAACATTTGACCACCTGTTCATCTACAGTGGTCATGTTTGACTTGGGCCAAATTTGGCCCGGCCCAAGGTTTTTTTTTTTTTTTTTTTTCACTTGTGGGGAAACCTTTTGGGAAACCTTTGGTGCAAGTATCGTCCCCGCAGGGACAATAATTGCACCAAAGGTTTCCCGCATGGACGATCTTTGCACTTTCGTAACATTTGAGACGAAACATGCAATTTGGCCAAACTTTAGGGACGATTTATGCAATTTAATATATATATATATATATATATATATATATATCATTATATTATATATATACTTAAAAGAAAAGTAATACGACACCGTTTTTGAAGCATATCTACAGTCGTCGCTACAATGCTTTTCTTGGGCCTCCATTTGGGCTGATATTGGCCTGGTCCAAAAAGTGTGGTAAACTTTGTCCAGCGTTTTTTTTATTTATAGATCCAAGTCTTTCAAGTTCAACAACATACTAGAATCTTCCCCAACACTCATGAACACACATATAGTCAAAATCAGATTATCAAATTGCCATTCATGTGGTTTATTTTCTGGGTATTTTTTTGGGTCTTCAGCATTGAATAACAATTTCAGTGTGGTGCAGCTTTTGAACACTCATATAGTCATATGTGTTCACGGCTGCGGGTTTTACTACAATCAGTTGTTGGGGTTTGGTTTATTGTTGGTGTTTGAAGAAGCTAATAAATCGGCCAAGTAATTTCAAAAATGCAGTAACAATAAGAGTTTGGATTTGTTACTGCTATTGTTGGATTTGATGTGGCTATAGTTTAAGGTATTCTTTTACACAAATATTTGGGGGGGGGGGGTTATGATTCTGTCAAAAAAAAGGTAGCGTCTCTTGGTAATAGCTTATTTATTACGAGTGATTATGTCAAAGGAAAAGTTGTAGGGTGTTTGGAAGAAACCGCTTATTTGCTTCTGCTTAGACTGAAATAAGCACTTGAAAATAAGCAACTAACAACACTTTAAGATAAGCAAACTCAACCACTTTCTAAAATATACTCTATCCGTCCTCTGGCGACTTCATTTTCATTTGGGGGTGGTTTTTAAGCTTATATGTAGGATTATGAGCGTCGGCGGAGTGCGCAACATCACTTTTTTTCAATAATTATACGTTTCCCTTTGCCCAAGGTATGCAAAAGTTGTATAGGTTCTTAATTGAGAGTATGACTAATGTTCTTAATTGAGAGTATGACTAATGTTTTGAAACGCCGAGTAGCTGCAATATGGAAGTCCATATTAGCAGTGACTTCCACAATAATGCTTCAACTACAAGTGCAAGTTGTCCTAATACTTCAACGTGTAATTATTTGTCCATTTAATGATTTTACTTCTTACTTCAATTTGTCTTTGCTAATTTTTCATATTGCAACTACTCAGTCTCATATTAGCAGTGACTTCCATACTGTTGGTCTATGACAATCATGTAATATCTGATATATTAACCACGAGACCCATTTGGCTAACTAATAACATCATTTGTACTTTTCAACATTTATAAATCTTATTAGAAATGAATCAAAGATTTACAAGTGCACCCGGTTGTTTGCGAACCAACAACCAGGATATTGAATGACAAATAAAACTCTCATTGTTCATAGCTTTGCTCATGAACCAATGGGAGGAGAACCCTATCACTATAATATTACATTGTGTATTTTATGTGTAAGAATCCTTAACCTATCTCTATACAAGTGTGCACTATATATAGGAGAGGAAAGGCAAAGCTTCCAAGAGAAGCTTTTAATAAAGTACTAAAACAAATAGTTATTTTAACTATTTGATTTATAGCTACCTAGTACTTTATAACTACTCCTATACCTTCATGTCTTCCTTGCGTTTTGCATTTAGGAAGTTCCGACCAATATCTTCATGTCTTCACTTCAGAGATGGTCTTCGGGAGCCAGTAAGCCATTTGCCAATACTCACTGACTCCATCATCCTGATCTTGGTTCTTTTTTTCACTCACTAAGGTCCGTCTCAGGTTATGATGAGTCTTTCTTCTAGACTCTGAAGAACATCTTGAGGATGACTCGCTGAACTTATTCAAGTTCAGCGACTTGTTTTCTACTTAGGATATATTTCATACAAATCCTGTACAAGGGACAATTAGGCACTGAATTGGCCCAACAATCTCCCCCTATTTGGATAGAAATATTGCCTAAGTCAATTAGCAGTAAGTGAGCATAAAGGATTCTTCTTACTTACTAAGTTACAACAAAGAGACATATAGAATATTACTTTCTGATCATTTGTTGTTGACGTTGCTGAACATTGTTCAGACTTGATCATCTTATTTAGTTCAAGGCTTCTTGTCCTCGACTTTCTTTAGTCTCTGATGAAGAACTCTGAAGATGACCACCTGATACACTTAGTCTATTTTATGTTCAAATCCTAGCCAAAGACTGTTGGTCATCAAGTTTGCCCAACAATCTCTACCTATTTGGATATACAAATAGCCTAAGTGATATTTTGAGATGTAAGTGAGCATTACAACTTCTTCTTACAATATGAATTTACAACAAAGAACAAAAATAATACAAGGATAAATACTGATTCTTTGTTGTTGTTGTTGCAAAACAAATATACTCTTAAACCTTAACAAATATATCAAGAAACCTTTTTGTTTCAAGTTTGTGTATAAAGGATTAGAGTATACCAGGCTTCACGGTTCACTTCACTGGCATTTTTGGGAGTAATGGTGCAGGTCACGTGTACCAGGCTAGTTAGTGACTGAATTCAGCCCCCGTAGGTCTACATCAGCTACCAGGTTGAGAGGTTTTCAGTTAGTGTTATCAACACGTTCAGATGTAGTGATTAATTCAACTCTTTGGGTTTAATTTATGTTTCAGGGGGCGGTTTTCAGACCGTGGTGATCAGTCACTGCTGAAGTACTCTCAGATAAATACAGTCAACCTTAATAGACAACAAACCCAAACTCAGCTGACATCATTCCTTGAGTAACCATCTGACACGTACCTGAGGAAAATACTTGCTGAAGAATGCACAAGGTGATGTTTATCACTACTTCTTTAGTACCAAGTATAGTCCTAACTTTCATT
>BQNB010088571.1:0-17057 GCA_026074375.1 Tanacetum coccineum | reverse complement strand
GTTACTTTTCTATCTTTTGTAACTCACCATTTTCTATCTAATCTTCTTGTTTCTCTCTCTACTTTCTCTCTCTAAGATTTCTTCTTATTTTCTAGCATATTGGTATAGATTATTGTTGTGTAATGGATTAAACTAGTGGGATAACAGAGTTATTATGATCGTGAAGATGGTGAAATTACACCAAGATTAGTAGTGTATTAATGTGTTTCAAAAGTTTTAAATTTATAATGATTGAAAATACTAATTTTATTATAAGGAAACACAAAGGTAAAAGTATAACCCACGTATGTAGTATAATCTTTTTTAAGTAAGACCAGGTCGTCCATAGGGATTTGAGTAGTATTCAAATAATCAGAAAAACAGACTTTAACAATTTTGTAAATAACTTTTTACCAGTGATAATAAATATGACTACTCAGATAGTTGAAAATAATTTATAAGTGTTGGAAACGATTAGACCTCGAAAATGGAACCTTAATTTATAAAAAGGATTTCTCGTCAGAAAACGTTTTCACAAACTAACTTGATTAACTCAAGACTTATATTTAGTTATCTAGACCAAATGTGTCACTCAAAAAATCCAGTTAGTAGTGTATTAAAGCTTATTTTGTTAATCGGTTTACGAAAGTGGATTTCTCGACACAGACGTTAAAGATCATAGACAAATCTTTAAAACCACATAGATCATAACGGGTCTTTCGGCCTATACCGATATGATTATATAATCTAAGTTTGATAAGCAAAACCCGATAAGATAGGATATAATAGGATTGCAACATAAGCTTGAGATTAAAAGATCACAATCATACCAAACACTTATTCATTATAACATTACCGAGTAGTCATGAGAGAATTAGCCTCTCATAGCCATGGCTATGAGGTTCATAACATAAGATATACCAATTGGAATTTCTATTATTCCAATATACTAATATGATATTCTACTTTGTTCTTGATTGTTTGATCTTGAATCTTTAAAAGGGTGGTGTTTATGGTGTTTTGGTTATATGGGTATAATGGATGAAGATTTACTGATGAGATGATTGAGAAATGATTTGTGGGGTTTGTTTTAGAGTGAAAATTCGTCCTCTATTTATAGGCTGAGTGAGGGATGAAAGTGCGGCGCACAAGGAGAATTGTGCGGCTTACTTGGTGATTAAATGCACAGGAATTAAATGCTTATAGGAAAAGTGCGGTGTATAAGGATATTTGTGCGGCATACTTAGGGAGTTAATGCAGTAGCATTTATGTCTTCATTTATTCTTCATAATCATATGGGAAGTGCGGTGCACAAAATAGTAAGTGTGGCGTACTTGTTGAGTTAATGCGTTATTTGACTAAGTTTTAATTTCCTTTGACTTGAAGGAAAGTGCGGCACACAATTAGTAAGTGTGGCGCACATTTGCACTTTAGAGCTTGCACTTTATCTTTTCTTGTATATTGTGTATAAATACTCGATCTTCGATGTGTTTATCCTCGAGATGCCTTCAAGTGAACCTGCAAGCAATTCATGCTATTAAGTATCGAAAGTTCATGAGAAATGATTAAATATATACATATAAAGCCACCAAAAACATGTATAATTTGGGCGTTACCACTAAGCTAGGGGTAGGGCATTCATGTTAGGACAGAGGAAGCTCGCCAGGATCCGAACATTGTGACGGGTACGTTTATTTTGAACAATAATGTTGCCACTACCTTATTTGACTCTGGTGCCGACTATAGCTTTGTTTTCCACACTACTTATCTACCTCTGAATGGCATAGAACCCAGTGAATTAGGTTCATTAGGGGTCATATCGAATTGAGATAGGCAGTGGGTGCAGCAGTCAGATTGATAAGGTTATTAAGGGTTGCAAACTAGAAATTAAAGGTCATGTCTTTGACATCGATTTGATACCATTTGGGCATGGGAGTTTTGATGTGATTATACGTATGGATTGGTTATCTAATCATAAGGCTAAAATAGTTTGTCATGAGAAAGTAGTGAGGATACCAATACTAGATGGCCAAGTGCTTAGAGTCTTAAGAGAAAGACCGGAAGAGAAAGCGAACTTTATGAGTGCAAAGGCTAGCAATAAGAACAAGGGAGATGGTTTATTATTGTGGATAGAGATTATTCCCGAGGTATTTCTTGACTAGTTCTTAATTTCCTTCGACTTGAAATAAGTGGCATGCACAATTGGTAAGTGTGACGCACATTTGCACTTTAGAGCTTGGACTTTATCTTTTCTTGTATATTGTGTATAAATACTCGATCTTCGATGTGTTTAACCTCGGGATGCCTTCAAGTGAACCTGCAAGCAATTCATGCTATTAAGTATCAAAAGTTCACGAGAAATGATTAAATATATACAAATAATACCACTGAAAACATGTATAATTTGGGCGTTATCAAATCCCTCCACACTTAGCTTATTACTTGCCCTCAAGCAATCAAATCAAGAAAATAAAATCATTTATCGTGACGTGGGGAAAATTTAGATTTTACAAGTGTTTACAGGATTAGATAACTTTTCAGGCATTGACATATAACTAAGCACCTCACATAGGGAATGTGTTTGATTTAGAATTCACTCAGGCCACTCAGATAGGGTTTTATATATTTTTGTGGATACACTTAATTTGCACAGACATAATTTAGACAACTACCATAGGCTTGTACTTGACATACAAACCTGACCGAAGGGTGGAACTTGATACCGAAACGGGAGCATATACTAATCTTCATGTGCCGGAACTTAAGCCTTTATTTCTTTGAACTTATAAATATATATAAATAATATATATATATAATATATATATATATATATATATATATATATAAATAATATATATTACACATACATTTTTTTCATACCAAACAAATAACTAAGGCCTTGGCAACAAATTCGTCTTCTTCACTTTAACTTCCTTACTTAGGAATTTCAGCAACTTAGCACTAAAAGGAGCACTTGCAAGAACATGGACTTGCAGGATTCATAACATATGATTAATCAGGCTTCAGTCTAGTAAATAATGATAAAGCACAAGTTCTAGAGCTTCTAAATTACCAGCTCACTCATAATAATTATCAACCAATACCATTGTTCCAGAAAAGGCGAAAAACCCACATATATACATCCATAACGATGGAATAGATACATATGATTGATCACTCCTTAACTCAAACAAGCTAAAGGCATCAATTATCTTGGGTACCAAAAGTGGGTACCCGAATATTCTAAAGGCTTATAATTCTCACAATTTAGGTGGTTATATGTGCTAGATAAAATGTCAATCCGGTTGGATTTGCCTTACTAAGAGTGTTTTTTAATTTCGAAAGCATATATATATTTTTGAAACTATCAGTTGGTAAAATTTTTGACAAGGCAAACATGGAGGGATATGATTATTTTTTCCTATTTGGCTCCCCTTCACACTTAAGTTGAACATTGCCCTCAATGTGATAACTGATAATAGAGATAAAATAGGGAAAATTAAGAGAAACGGTACTTCCCGGGGCATATAGACATATAGCTGCGAGAGTGCTATCCTTTAGCAGACTTCGTAATTTTCTAAATCTTTAAGTTATATAACCTGCAAAAAAATAAACACACAAAAGCATACAAAAAGAAAATATTTTTGTTGTTTTGTTTTTTAGAAAACAAATAAAGGATATGAATGAAAGAATGGAGGAGGGACTCCTCCACACTTAAGTGAGCACGGGTTGCCTCCCGAGAAGCGCTTAATTTTTAAGTGAGTCGTTAGCTAGACTCGAACCTGGTGAGTTATTCTTTGGGAAAGAAGGAGTAACTGCTTCCCTTTTGTCATTATAATCTTCTTCTTCATGATATAGTTTGAGTCGCAGGCCATTAACAATAAATGTTTTTTCGTATTTTCCATAGAGTTCAACATACCCAGATGGATATTGATGTTTTACTACGTATGGTCCTAGCCAACGAGATCTGAGTTTTGGTTGTTTGAATTTATACTTTGAGTGAAAGAGCATGACCTTGTTTCCTTGTTTGAATTATTTTCTCATCCTTAGCTTTCTATCGTGTCAGACTTTGGTTCTTGCTTTTTATAGACGAGAGTTTTCATAGGCTTGGTGTCTAAGTTCGTCTAACTCGTGTAACTAAAACATTCTTTTTTCACCAGCAGCAATGAGATCAGGATTACAGTTCTTCAAATCCCACTATGCACGGTGTTCAATTTTAAATGGTAAGTGGCAGTTTTTTCCATATATGAGTTTGTAGGGTATGGTACCGGTGGGTGTTTTGTAAGCAGTGCGAAAAGCCCACAGAGCGTCATCAAGTTTTCTTGACCAAATAGCAGGATTGTTTTTAACAGTCTTTTTAAGAATTCTTTAAAGAGCTTTGTTCGTGTTTTTGACTTGACCACTAGTCTGAGGGTGAAATTATGTAAGAACGGTGGTTTTAACTCCAATCTAATACCCTAGTCTTTCCATTATTTTTTTGCAGAATTAAGTACCTCATTCATTGATTAGAGATTTGGGCATTCCGAAATGGAAAAATAGTTTCTTTAAGAAAGTGATAACCACTCGGGCCTCATTGGTTGGTAAAGCTTGAGCTTCAGCCCATTTAGATACGTAATCAACATCGACAAGAATGTATTCAAACTTATGCGATTTTGGGAATGGTCCCATAAAGTCAATACCCCCATATATCAAAAATTTCACACACTTGAATGTTGTTTAAGGGTATCTCATCATGTTTCGATATATTTCCTGTCTTTTTGGCATTCTTCGCCAAGTTAAACTAGAGTATGAGCTTCTTTTATGATTGCCGGCCAGTAAAATCTTGAATCTAGGACCTTTTTAGCGGTTGGTCCGTGGTGACATTGATCTAAGATTGTTTAGGTTTTTGATCCAGATACACAGCGTCTAATCATCCCATCAGAACATACTTTGAAAAGGTAAGGTTCCTCCTAGAAGTAATGTTTGAGGTCAGAGAAGAATTTGTTCTTTTGTTGGTACGTCATCCCTTTTGGTATAATATCAGCTACCAAATAGTTTGCGAAGTCTGCGAACCATGGTTCATCTTTAGTGTTATTTTCCATAAGGGTTTCTTCAGGACAGTTATCATCTACTTCACTGTCATCGCTTATTTCTTCATTTTCAATTCGGGACAAATGGTCGGCCGCGACATTTTTTGTTCCTTTTCTATCCTTGATTTCTATCTCAAATTCTTGTAAGAGTAGTATCCAACGAATAAGGCATGGTTTAGCATCCTGTTTCTTGAATAAATGCTTTAGAGCTAAATGATCGGTGTGAACAATAGTTTTTGATAGAATAAGATAGAATCTAAAATTTTCAAATGCAAAAACTACATCCATAAGTTCTTTTTCGGTTACGGTTTATTTTTGTTGAGCTGGATTAAGAGTTTTGCTTGCGAAATAGATCGGTTGAAAGTTTTTACCATCTTTTTGACCTAAGACAGCTCCAACTGTGAAATCACTTGCATCACACATAAGTTCAAACGGAAGATTCCAGTTTAGGCTTACGATCACAGGAGCACATGTGAGTTTCTCTTTCAATAATTCGAATGCTTTTTGACATTCATCATTGAATTCAAACGGAGTATATTTTTCAAGCAGCTTAGTTAGAGGTCGGGCAATTTTTGAGAAATCTTTAATGAAACGTCAGTAAAAACCGGCATGTCTTAGAAAGCTTCTAACACCTTTGATGTTAGTAGGGGATGGAAGTTTTGAGATTACATTGATTTTTGCTTTGTCAACTTTAAGTCCTGTGCTAGACACCTTGTCTCCAAGCATAATTCCTTCTTTGACCATGAAGTGACATTTGGTCCTAACTAATGACAAATGGAGAATCTTACAAGAGGGGGGGGGGGGGGGGGGGGGGGGGGGGGGGGGGGGGGGGGGGAAAAAAAGGGGGGGGTATAAACATGGAAGCCATTTTATCAAGATTTTTGTAGCATTTGTCGAAGGGTTCCAAAGACATGAGAAGTCTACACCAGAATACTTCGACTGATTCTTCGATCATGGCCGAGAAATGATTGCCAACATGCACCTGTTGGAATGAATTGGGGCCCCATTGCATAGCCTAAAGGCATTCGCCTATAAGCGTATGTTCCGAAAGGACATGTGAATATTATTTTTTCTTGATCTATAGGATCGATAGGAATTTGAAAATATCCAGAAAAACCATCAAGGAAACAGAAATATTTATTTCCGGTGAGTCTTTCTAACATTTGATCCATAAACGACAAAGGGAAATGATCTTTTATAGTTGCGTCATTGAGTTTACGATAATCGATGCATACTCGCCAACCCGTAACGGTTCTTGTTGGAACAAGTTCATCATTTTTGTTGGTGACGACTGTAATACCGCCTTTCTTTGGTACACAGTAAATAAGACTAACCCAAGGACTATCAGCAATTGGATAAATAATACCAGTATCCAAGAGTTTAACGATTTATTTCTTAACAACTTCTTGCATGTTCGGATTTAACCTTCTTTGTTTTTGGACAACTGGTTTTTTGTCATCTAGAAGTTGTATCTTGTGTTTGCAGAATGATGGATAGATACCAGGAATGTCAGTCGTTTTCCAGGCAAAAGCTTTTTTGTGTTTTTTAAGGACGGATACAAGTTTGCTTTTATTTTGAGCAGATAGTTGAGATGATATGATCATAGGGAGAAAAGATGGTTCTTCCAGGAATACATATTCCAAATTATTAGGAAGAGGTTTAAGTTAAAGATTCGTAGGAGGTTCTTCGAGAGATGTTTTGATTTTATAATCGGTGTTTATGGTGATTTTATCGAATGGTGGTTCTTCGGTGATTCAGATTCAGAATTTTCATCGGCAGTCATTGCCATGAATTCATCGAATTCGGAAAAAATTTCTTCTTCGAGAAGGGTTTCCTTCGCTAGTATATGGGAATTTTGGCTTCTCGTCTAGAGAGCGCAAATCTTCTTCTAATATTTCATCGATAACATCGATACTAAAACATGTATCATCGTTTGAGTAAGAGTGTTTCATTGCAGAGTCAATATTAAAGATCATTCGTTCAGTCCCAACTTCAAGATTGAGTTGTTTCTGTTTACTCGCATCAACAGCCAAAAAAAAACAAACAGTGTGAAGAAAAGGTCGTCCCAAGATGAGGGGAACTTTGTTGTCTTCTTCTATTTCGAGAATGACAAAATCGGCAGGAAAGGTGAATTAACCAACTTCGACGAGCATATTTTTAGATATTCCAACAAGGTATTGGAATGATCTGTCGGCTAATCTTACGCTCAATTTGGTAGGTTTAAGAGTTTCGAGAGATAGTTTTGCATATAAGGAATATGGAATAAGGTTAATGCTAGCACCAAGATCGGCTAAAGCATTGCAGGAGAAGGTTTTGTTGAAATTACATGGAATAAGGAAACTTCCAGGGTCTCTGAGTTTTGGTGGAACTTTATTTTGGATCATCGTTGAACTTTCATCGCTCAAGAAAGCGGCAAAAATTTGTTCGATTTTATTTTTGTTGCTTAAGAGTTCTTTGAGAAAATTTTCCATAGTTAGGCATTCCGGCTAAAACGTCGATAAGAGGTACATTGATGTCGACGCTCAGATCATTCGAGAATAATCGTAAAGAGCTCCTATTTTTCTTTCTAAGGCGTCGAGGATACGAGATCTTTCTTGAGTGAATTTTTGCAGGTGATATTTGTTGTGGTGTAGGTTCATCGCCTTCATCATCGCTATCGAAGTTGATAGGGTTATATCAGAATTAATTTTGTGATCATAACCACGTTATCTGGTGGATTATAGGATTTACCACTTCTTGTGAATACGGCATTATGCTACCTCATGGATTTGGTTGAGTGTTGCTTGGAAGAGATCCAGAAGGTCGACCAAATTGCTTGTCAGCGAGTCTGTTGAACTTAGTATCGAGATTCTAGATTAAAGCTTGATGATTTTTTGCTACTGTTTCGAGTTGAGTTTTGAGATCCATAAATGTTTCTTTGACAAAAGCGTTGGTTGATTGTTGAGATTTCATGAAATAATTGAATTGTTTTTTAAGATCATAGGTATAACATGTATGGATCGTAGTTGTCTCGGTGTAAACTACACGTTCATGAACGCCAATTATCACAATTCGAGTCTCGGTCGCGATAATCATTGTAAAAACGAGTCTTATGGAAATTTTGCATAAATTTAGCTTCTTCTTCACGGGACATAGGCATGTCATCATCGTCAAGATCGAGGGTTGGTTGTTTAGCTCGAGATTGGAGTTCTTTGTACTGAGCATCCATTTTTATGGTCATGGCATCCATTCGAGCCATAATTTTATCAGTATTAGGATTACTGCTACCTTCATCGGTAAAAGCAATGGTTTTTTAAGAGATGATTTGGTTTTTTAATTTTTATCCCAATCGAGCTTGAGTAAGACTTTATCTTCAAGAAGCTGATAAGCTTGATTTGGTGTTTTATAGAGAAAAATACCACCAACTGCGGCATTTAGAACTTCTTGGGTTATTTTACTGAGACCATGATAAAAGATTTTGATAATATTGCCTTTGGACAGATTATGACCATGGCAGTTTTAGAGCATTTCTTTCACACGAAGCCAAGCATCGGTTAGAGATTCATTTTCATGTTGAGAGAAGGCACGGATTTCTCCGAGGAGTCAGTCAAAAAGAGCTGGGGGAAAGAATCGGCTAATGAAAGCAGTTCGAAGTTCATCCCATGTTTCGATAGTTCCTTCATTGAGTTCGTCCAACCATGTTTTTGCTTCTCCAGTTAGTGATAGGGGAAACATCATCAGGCGGACAACTTCATTTTCGGTATCTCTGTATTTAAACATATTGCAGATTCCTAGGAATTCATGAATGTATTTATGAGGATTAGTTTTAGTTCTGCCGTTTCTTTTGACAAGGGTCAAGTGGTTACCTTTAATAGTGAATTCATTTACGGTTTCAAGAATAGTGATTGCGGAACCGGGAGTCAGAACGATAACATGGTCGGTAAGCCCACATGGTTCATCATCCGTTGGAATCGTAATTTTAAGAATATCAAGAAAAGAGTTAAGTAGTTGATGTTGAGAATTAGGGATAGACAATTAACGGGCGTTGAGATGGATTGTAGTTTTCTTTAGATCGTCTGGAACTCTTCTATTTTCGTTGACGAAGTCTTCGATTCAAAGTACGTTCAGGTTCAGGTAACGGTTCTACAAGTTTAGAATTAGAAGCACGTGTATGCATCCAAAGGAGAAAATTGTTTGGGTCAGTTTGCCAGAAAACTGTACGGTGATTTTTGAAAAAGAGGGGGAGTTAAAGTAATTTTCCAGAGTTGACTATAGAATAGCTTAAAAATCCCTAGCAACGGCGCCAAAAACTTTGATGTGTTTCAAAAGCTTTAAATTTATAATGACTGAAAATACCAATTTTATTATAGGGAAACACACGGGTAAAAGTATAACCCACGTATATAGTATAATTTTTTTAGGTAAGACCAGGTCGTTCCACAAGTATTTGAGTAGTATTCAAATAATCAGAAGAGAATAGACATTAACAATTTTGTAAATAACTTTTTACCAGTGATAATAAAAATGACTACTCGGATAGTTGAAAATAATTCAAAAGTGTTGGAAACGATTAGACCTCGAAAATGGAACCTTAATTTATAAAAAGGATTTCTCGTCAGAAAACGTTTTCACAAATTAACTTGATTAACTCAAGACTTATATTTAGTTAACTAGACCAAGTGTGTCACTCAAATAATCCAGTTACTAATATATCAAAGCTTATTTTGTTTATCAGTTAACGAAAGTGGATTTCTCGACATAAACGATAAAGATCATAGACAAATCTTTAAAACTACATAGATCATAACGGGTCTTTCGACCTATACCGATAAGATTTATATAATCAAAGTTTGATAAGGCAAAAAAACTATAAGAAAAATAATAATAGGTCGCAACATAAGCTTGAGATTAATAGGATCAAGATCATACCAAACACTTATTCATTATCATAACGTCATCGAGTAGTCATGAGAGGTTTAACCTCTCATGGCTATGAGGTTCATAACATAAGATGACTAAACTAGTATGATGATCTTCTTCGTTCTTGGTTGTTTGATCTTGAATCTCCAAAATGGTATGGTGTTTATGCTTGGTGGATGATTTGGGAAGGATTAGATGAGGTATGAGGTGTGTGAGAGATTGTTATAAGAAGAAATGAAGAACGGATAAATGAGGAATAAATGATTTGGAGAGGAACTTCATCCCCTATTTATAGGCTGAGTGAGGAGTGAAAGTGCAGCGCACAAAGAGGATTGTGCGGCGTACTTGGTGATTAAATGCACAGGAATTAAATTCTTATAGGAAAAGTGCAGCGCATAAGAGAATATGTGCGGCGTACTTAGGGAGTTAATGCAGTGGCATTTATGTCTTCATTTATTCTTCATAATCAGATGGGAAGTGCGGCGCACAAAATAGTAAGTGTGGCGTACTTGTGGATGTAATGCGTTATTTGACTAAGTCTTTAATTTCTTTGACTTGAGAGTAAGTGCGGCGCATAATTGGTAAGTGCGGAACACATTTGCACTTTAGAGCTTGAACTTTATCTTTTCTTGTATATTGTGTATAAATACTCGATCTTCGTTATGTTTAAGCTCGGGATATCTTCAAGTGAACCTGCACATATTTCATGCTATTAAGTATTGAAAGTTTACGAGAAATGATAAAATATATACAAATAACGCCACCGAAAACATGTATAATTTGGTTGTTATCAAATCCCTTCACACTTAGCTTATTGCTTGCCCTCAAGCAATCAAAGCGAGAAAATAAATTCATTTATCGTGACGTGGAGAAAATTTAGATTTTAGAAGTGTTTACATATTATATAACTTTTCAGGCATTGACATATAACAGAGTACCTCACACAGGGAAAGTGTTTGACTTTTAATTCACACGACTCACTCAAATAGGGTTTTATATTTATGAAGTCACTCAATTTCACAGACATAATCTAGACAGCTACCATAGGCTTGTACTTGACACATAAACCTGACCGAAGGGCGAAACTTGATACTGAAGCGGGAGCAGATACTAATCTTCATGTGCCGAAACTTAAGCCTTTATTTCTTTGAACTGCTATATATATTTGTTTTTTAACAATAAAAATTACATATAATAATAACTAAGGCTTGGCACAGAACTTTATCTTTCAATTTTAACTTATTTCTTAGGTATTTCAGCAACTAAGCATTAAAGGGAGTGCTTACAAGAACATAGACTTGCAGGATTCATATGATTAATCAGGCTTCAGTCTAGTAAATGATGATCAAGCACAAGTTATAGAGCTTCTAAATTACTGGCTCACTCATAATAATTATCAACCTATACCATTGTTCCAGAAAAGGTGACAAAACCACATATACACATCCATAACGATGGAATAGATACATATGATTGCTCATTCCTTAACACAAACAAGCTAAAGGAATCAATTATCTTGGGTACCCGAATATTCTAAAGGCTTAATAATTCTCACAATTTTAGGTCGGTTGATTTTGTGCTAGTTAAAATGTTAATCCGGTTGGATTTGCCCTACTAAGAGCGTTTTTTAATTTTAGAAAGCATATATATATATTAATTTTTTGTTTTTGAAAGTATTAGTTGGTAAAAAAAATTGACATGGAAAATATGAGGGACATGATTAATTTTTTCAATTTGGCTCCCCTCCACACTTAAGTTGAACATTGCTCTCAATGTGATAACTGATAATAGAGATAAAATAGGGAAAATTAAGGGAAAATGGTATTTTCCGGGGCATAGAGATATATAGATACGATAGAGCTATCCTTGAGCAGACTTCATAATTTTCCAAATCTTCAAGTTATATAACCTGCATAAAAATAAACAGACAAAAGCACACAAAAAGAAAATATTTTTGTTTTTTTAGAAAATAAATAAAGGATATGAATGGAAGAATGGAGGAGGGACTCCTCCACACTTAAGTGAAGCATGGGTTGCCTCCTGAGAAGCGCTTGATTTTTAAGAGAGTTGTTAGCTAGACTCGAACTTGGTGAGTCATTCTTTAGGAAAGAAGGGAGTAACTGCTTCCCTTTGGTCATTATAATCTTCTTCTTCGTGATATAGTTTGAGTCGATGGCCATTAACAATGAACATTTTTCTATCTTTTCCATAGAGTTCAACACATTCGGATGGATATTAATATTTTACTACGTATGGTCTAGCAACGAGAATTGAGTTTTGGTGTTTGAATTTTTACTTGAGTAAAAAGCAGACCTTTTTTTCCAGGTCTAATTCTTTTCTCATTCTTAATTTTCTATCATGCCAGACTTTTGTTCTTGCTTTGTATAATCGAGAGTTTTCATAGGCTTGATGTCTAAGTTCATCTAATTCATGTAACTGAAACATCCATTTTTCACTAGCAGCGATGAGATCTGAATTATAATTCTTTAAGGCCCAGTATGCACGGTGTTCAATTTCAAATGGTAAGTGGCAGTTTTTTTCCATATATGAGTTTGTAGGGTGTGGCACCGGTAGGTGTTTTGTAAGCAGTGCGAAAAGCCCATAGAGCGTCATCAAGTTTTCTTGACCAAATAGCAGGATTGTCTTTAACAGTCTTTTCAAGAATTCTTTTAAGAGCTATGTTCGTGTTTTCAACTTGACCACTAGTTTGAGGATGATATGATGTAGAGAAACGTTAGTTAACTCCATATCTTTCATGGTTCTTTCCATTATTTTGTTGCAGAAGTGAGTACCTCGGTCGCTAATTAGAGGTTTGGGCATTCTGAAATGGCAGAATAGTTTCTTCAAGAAAGTGATAACCACTCGGGCATCATTGGTTGGTAAAGCATGAGCTTCGGCCCATTTAGATACGTAACCAACAGTGACAAGAATGTATTCAAACATATGCTATTTTAGGAATGGTCCCATAAAGTCAATACCCCATATATCAAAAATTTCACATACTTGAATGTTGGTTAAGGGCATCTCATCACGTTTCGATATATTTCCCATCTTTTGGCATGCTTCGCAAATTTGAACTAGAGTATGAGCTTCTTTTATAATTGTCGGCCAGTAAAATCCTGAATCTAGGACCTTTTTAGCGGTTACATTTGGTCTATAATGTCCACCGGTTGGTCCGTGGTGACATTGATCTAAAATTGTTTGGGTTTCTGGTTCGGATACACAGCGTCTGATCATTTCGTCAAAACATACTTTGAAGAGGTAGGGTTCTGTTGGGATTTACAGATTTGACGAGAAAAAAGAACAAAAGAATGAAACAAGAAGGACTAATTTAGCATTATGGGATTCTAGAAGACTTGAAGTCAAACAGTAGTTATCTTCTCATTTAATGCAGTCAAACAACGATTAATGCTGATTGAAGATTAATTACAACTTGAAGATTAATGCTGATTTAGTTTCCTAATTATTTAGTCAACCATATTAAATTCACTGACTAAGTATTTAATACAATTGTTAACTGGAATTAATTTTCTTTATAAGTCTTATGGTCTCTCTCTATATAAAGAGATCATAGACATATAGTTTTATATATCCATATATATAAAGCTCTCCCAATTGTTGTTCCCAAACTTGGATCTTATGCCTTAGGTTATAGTTATTTTATCTTGGTATAAACATAGGTACAATTGAGAGAAACTTTGATTAATGAGTTTCACAAAGCTATGCGAAATCTAACTTTAAGTATCAAGAAGATTACAATGAAATGAAATGACAAAAGTGAATAGCCAAAAAGCTTTAATATTTTTAGAGAATATATGATAATTGAAGTCTTAGGGTTTACAAAACCTATAAAGATTGAGAGTAGTATTGTGGAAAGATGTGTTTATATATGTTGAGTGTGGTATGTGTTATTTACTTAACTATGGACTCCTTTTATGAGACAAGGAGCCTTGTACAAGATAAGAACCTAAAATGTATTCTCTAAAGAAAAGAGGATTTAGACAAGATACATTCCAAATATTACAATAACGCATATTTGACTCTGAGTAGATCTTATCTTCATGCAGCAGTGGAAAGTCTTCAACAGTGGCAAAACTTCTCAACAGTGTAAACACTAGCAGTGGGAAGATTTACACTAACAATGGGAAAAATATTCTAGCAGTGGGAACCATTTAACTAGCAGAGGGAATACCTTAGCATTTTATTCCCAACAATCCTCCCCTAAACTTGATACTTCATTTATATGTCAAGTTTCCAGAATTAAATGATTATCTGGAGAGGATGCTTCAAACACCTTATTCCTTCTTGATCTGTTAGCCTTTTATTACCAACTGATCCTCTTTGTTCAAAGAAAGAAACACCTTCACTTACATCTCTTGGAACATCTATGCTAGGTGTAGGCCTACTATAATCAGTAACAGTGTCATCAACAAATTCACGCAAACCTGTCCAAGGCAGATCATTCTTAGGAGGTGAATAAACTTGTGCAGGAGGAGGTGGCACAGCAGTATACTCATTAAGCCCCAGACCCGTCTTATCCTTAACAGATCTTTGAGTCCCTAAGAGACAGTCTATATCTTTTGTAGAATTTTCAATTTTTTTTATTTTAACATCTATGTTGTCTTTTTCTTTCTTTACCTCCTCAAGTTCATTCTTGAGATTTTCAATTTTATTATCTCTAAGCTCTAAATCTCTCTCAAGAAATCTAATTCTTTCATAGAATTTAATCTCATTATTTTTAAATTCAACAATCTTTTGTAGTTATACAAGTCAGTCTCACAATCACTAAGTTCTTCATTTAACTTGATAATTTTATTGTTGGGTATTCCGTGTTTTTCTCTACATGATTTAAACAAAACGAATCATCATATCCTATTATCTGAATTTGAAGACTTCCTTGAAGTTTTTGCATTATGCAAAATTTATGGATGCTCTTCTTTTATTCATAGCATCTCAAACAAATCTGATACCACTTGTTGTTCCCAACTCTGGATCTTATGCTTAGGTTATAAGGTTATTGTTAACTAGATAAAACACAAGGTAACAATGAGATAAACTATGTTAATGAGTTACACCAGAGGGCTATGCGGTAATCTAAACCTTTAGGGATCAAGAAGATATCAATGAATGAAAGAAAATAGTGAATAACCAAAAAGCTTTAATATTATTAAGAAAATAATACGAGTACTCTGACAGTACTAGGGTTTACAAAACCTTAAAGTTATGAGAGTAGTATGTGAAAGATGTGTATATATGATGATGTGTGTATGTGTTATTCTACTCTAACCTAAGGACTCCTTATAGCACAAATGAGCCCTGTAACAAGATAAGACCTAACAGTATCTCTAATAAAAGAGATATACACTAGATACATTCCAAATATAACAATAACGCGTATTTGACTCTGAGTATATCTTATCTTCATGCAGCAGTAGAAAGTCTTCAACAGTGGCAAAACTTCTCAGCAATGTAAACATTAGCAGTGGGAAGATTTACACTAACAGTGGGAAAAATCTCTAGCAGTGGGAACCATATAACTAGCAGTAGGAATGCCTTAGCATTTTATGCCAAACACCAATGAGAGTCTAGTAAACGTGTGTGTGTGTACACAATAGTTAGTTAGTTAATAGTTATTTAGCTAATAGTTAGTTAGTTGTCTCAAAGTATAGATTTGGGGCAAGATAGAAACGTTTAATAATAAAACCTTGTTTGATAATATACTGTTCCTATTATTCCGCTGTGCATATTTATATTATCTGTAAAACATATCCTAGATGAGCTTAAACGATTTTTAACAATTGGTATCAGAGCCTGGTGGCTCGTGATATCTAGGATCTACAAGGTTTATGGAGTCGATTCTATAGAGGACGTATTGTTCATGGTGCTTATTCGTCCATACAAGTTCAAGATTTATTATGTTTAGTACATGTTTATGCTGCAATACTCATTGTTACTATGATTATATTAAATGCTGCTGCTTGTGTTTTAGTACTGTTAGGGTTTAAAAGCAGATACTATGTTTGGTTGTGTATTTGTACTGTTGGGTATTAATGAGTTTGTAACTGCCTGGCTTTATGCGGATAACGAATAACACACAGCTGGTTCTCGGATGGGATATAGATTCAATTAAATTGATAAAGGTTGTTTTTGGATTTATTGTAAAGATGTGATTACGAAGATGAGTGATTATCACGTATTTGAGTTGTGTGAATTTCACAGGTGGTGTTTTTCATATCTTAAAGTGGGTGTTACACTTTAAAGATAACTTGTTTGTTTTATATGGTGTCGACAAAGACTTGAAGAATGTAGCAATGTGTGATTTTTCTTATGATGCTCTATGCGCACATTGGCTATCACTTAAAGGAGTTACGTTGTAGTGCTCAGTGTCCCATTTAATAGGATAAATAAGGATTCTTTCAAGAGGTTGCGATCTACTTATACTTCTTGGTTCAGTATAAGTTTGGAGTCACGTGGATAAACAAGACATAAGACACAAGTTTGGGATATACAACTTCTTTATCAAATTCGTTATACTCAGTTTTCTTCATCAGTAATCATTACAAAAAGCCTACAGAATTGAAGATGTTCATGCACAGTTTCAGGGGAAGATCATTACTACTGCTAGTCATTGTTAATACTGCTAGTTTAAAATTTCTACTGCTTGAATTCATTATTTGTGTTGAGCTTCATGGGGGGTAATTCAAGACATTGGAAAGATTGGATTGGAAGTTTTGATATATGATTGGGAGTTGTGAAGATCAAAGTTGCATAAAGTCCCCTATTGGATGAGACAAAAAGGGGAAGATGATTATATGATTAGCAACTTATAGATCCTGTGGTGGCATGGCATGGAGAGTTTAACTTAAGGGGAAGATCTTAAGTTAAAGGGAAGCAGTTGGCAGGTTACAAAGGAAGATTTTGTTTCATTCAGGGAGATCCATGATCTCAACTTTCTCAGCTTTAAGGAAAGTTCGTACAAGAACATTGTTTGTTTTGTCATCATCAAATAGGGGAAGATTGTTGGGATTCTTGATTTGATGATACAAAAGAGCATAAAAATGAAACAAAAGGATCAAAGTCGTCATTGTGGAACTCTACAAGCTGGTAGAG
>BQNB010088570.1:2689-27629 GCA_026074375.1 Tanacetum coccineum | reverse complement strand
GTCCAGCTGATATACCAGAAAGCCCATATAAGAAGCAAAAGCCAAAAACAGTCTGATAGCCTCTATTCTGGCCACTGGTTCAAATACCTCATCGTAATCAATGCCCTCCTCTTGTCGGTGTCCCTGTGCAACATCCTTGCTTTATTCCTTACAACTATGCCTCTGGCATCCCGCTTGTTCTTCAAAATCCATTTTGTCCCTATTGCATGTTTGCCAACAGGGAGAGGGACAAGTTTCCATACTTGCTGATTGATGAACTGTTGCATCTCTTCTTGCATAGCATCAACCCAATCAGGATCCTCAAGTGCTTTAGCTATACATGTTTGCATCTCTTCTTCCATGCAGACATCAGAGGGGACGGGAAATCGTGTAGTGTTTTCACTCGAGCCCAATTGTTGACCAGGAGGAAGTGTAGACTCATCAGTGTAGACAGGGTTAACTTCAGCAGAAACAGATGAACTGACAGCAGGATTGCTCTCATCAGTAGGTTCAACACTACCAGCAGGTGGAAAGCAATCAGCAGGATGACTACCAGCAGAATCACTACCAGCAGGTGGACTGCCAGTAGATACACCATCAGCAGAAACAATACCAGCAGGTTCCCTAACAGCAGAGTCAATGCCAGCAGGATCCGTAACCGCAGAAACACCTTGGTTTCGAATTTCAGCTTCAGCTTGACATAGGATTTCTGCTGTTGCTTGTGAGAACAAATAACCATATCGAGCAGCTGCGTCCTTAGCTTCATATTCTTGTCTTTGAAGCTTAGCAAGCTCTTCTGCATAATCTGCATTGCGTTCCATAATACGAGGACCATTGCTGGATGAAGGACCTGCAAATCTGTTAGAAGGAAATGAAGGAATCACGATCACTTGCTCATCTACTTCTGAATCTGAATCATGATCTTGTGTACCTGCATTTATGTTAGTTTCGTGTGTACCTGCAGGTGTGTCAGTTTTAAAACGAGTATAACCTAGTGAATCAGTTAAATAGTCAAGGTCAAAGTACCACTCATGACCAATTCCCTGAACATTAGGTTTATCTTCTAAAAATCTCAGATTCAGGGTTTCTTCTACCCTCTTGTTTGGTAGATTATAAACCCTATAGGCCTTGCTATTTGAAGCATACCCAACAAGATAACCGTCATCAGCTTTACCCTCAAATTTTCCCAAATAGTCACTTGTATTAAGGATAGTTACTTGACACCCAAAAGGTTTAAGATGACTTATCTGAGGAACCTTCCCAGATATCAATTCATAAGGTGTTTTATTATGGGATAGTAATAGACACCCTTCTTTTACAAAACATAAACGCCGTGTAACAGCCTCACGTCCAAAACATGTAGGTAATTTTAGAGTCTGCCAACTTGGTTCTAGCGCCTCTATAAGAGTCCTATTTTTTCTCTCCGAACACCCATTTTGTTGTGGGGTTCTAGGATTGCTCTATAGTCCCTCTTAATTCCCTTTTCCCCACAAAGTTCAATAAGTTTTGCATTTTTGAACTCTGTCCCATTATCACACCTTATTCCTTTAACCTTTTTATTCAGCTGGTTTTCTATTAAGGTAATGAATTCTTTAAGGACATAAAATGTTTCATCCTTAGTACCCAAATAGAACGTCCAAGTAAACCTGCTAAAGTCATCCGTAACCACCAAGGAGTAGTACTTCTGGTCAATACTCCTTATATTAGTAGGACCAAAAAGGTCCATGTGCAGCAATTGCAGAGTTTCAGTAATAAGTCTCACAGCAGAAATATGCTTATAGGAAGCCTTATGTTGCTTTCCTTTGTTGCAAGCAACACAGTTGTGTTCATTGGTGAACACCTTGAGAGGTAACCCATCAACCAGACCTTCCTTAGCTAACTTGTTGATTGTTTTGAAGTTCACATGAGCCATCCTTCTGTGCCATCTGGTGGATTCATCCAAGGATGCTTTTGCTACTAAACAAGTAACCTTTTGTTCTGGTTGCAGGTCTGAGATGTGGAATGTGTAGAGATCATGTTTCCTAGGAATTCTTAGTACCACCTGACTTGCATCAGGCAATTGGAATTCTTCGGAAAGCACCAAACAATCAGTGTCTGTGAAGAGAACTTTGTTCTTTTTATCACAAATTTGTGATACAGAAAACAAGTTAAAGTGCTGCAGCTCTTCAACATAGTAGACATTTTCAAAGTCAAGCTTTGAAGTCCGTATGGTGCCTTTTCCTGATATTCTACCATCTCCACCTCCAAATTTTACAATGCCTCCCTTGATCTGCACAAAATCATCAAGTTTTTCCTTGTTTCCTGTCATACTTCTTGAGCAACCACTGTCAACTATACCTATGTCATTATCTGTACTAGGATCACCCTACAAATCATACAACAAAGCCATTAGTACACTTGAGAGACCCAAGCCAATTCTGACTTGAGCCTGCCTTGTGGATCATTAAGTGTGAAACCATGTGGATTGACGAGATCCACCATTACTCTTGGACCCCCAAAATTGTGGTCTTTTATTCCTCCAAGAGTAACCTGCTGAGGTCTTAACAGCAGTTCCCCATCGTCCCTTAATCATAGGGTCATATATATTAGACCAATTCGTATTATATACAGATGATGGTCTGAAAAATGGTCTAGCAGCAGGATTAAGCCAACCAGCAGAAACTGGTCTACCAGCAGAAACAGTTGCTGGTCTTTTAGACCAACCAGCAGGATGTGGTCTATCAGCAGGATTGACTGCTGGTCTGTTTCTACTGGCAGCAGGATCAGATCTATCAGCAGGAACAGATGCTGACGAATTCCTACTACCAGCAGGAACAGATGCTGCTTTAGATTTACAAGGGACATAATCTACACAGTTATAAAAGTCACAATCTTTAATCAAATGCAATTTACTGCCACAAACAAAACATTTCTTAACACGCACAAAATTGTTTTTACACACTTTCCTATTGTTCACTCCACTTTTATTACAAATAATCCTAGGAGATTTTACATTCTCCGAACAAGAAAAACTAGGACTGCCAGTAGTGGAATTTGGGTCTTCAACATCAGACTCTGGCAAAGTCTGGATATCAACAGCAGGTGGGATGTCTTTGGTCTGGGTCTTGAGGCTTGAATCACAGGATGCATGGGTCTCAGAGTCTGAAGACTTGTCACTGTTATCACAAGAGACAAAGTCATTAGATTCTGAAATAGTATCAGAAATGTTGTTATCAGACTTTGAACCATAACTTACCTGTGTTTCCTCAATGTCAGACTTGTAGGTGTGGGCATATACGTTCATGATGGAAGGGAGAACTGCATGCATCTCCCACCTTGACAAACCATGAGTAAAGAGGTTTATCCTCCTCAACAGGTTCTGGGTTAAATACACTAGGTGTAGACAAATCAAACACTTCGTCTTTTCCAAAGTACTCTTTAAATCCTAGACCAATTTTAGTTCTTGTAGACATAGAGCTATTTATCAACTTTTTCAAGTTCTTGGAAGACTCCTTCCACTTTTCAAATCTAGCTAATGTCGCTTCAAACTTAACTTCCCATTCTTTCTTTTCTTTTTGTGCCTGATCATTATTATCAGTAAAACTCAATGAGTAAGTGGTGTTCTTCTAGATTACAGAATAAAATCCTAATCTTTTCATTCAAATGCAATCTGAGATTTATGGTACCAATCTTTTTGTGATTCTAATGTTTTTAAAACAGCCATCTGATATGCCTGAACTTTAATGTAACAATCATTATACAATCTATCAAGATTATTATACATATTATTAAGATCATTAATTTTAGAATCACAGCCAAGGGGACAGTTTTGTACCTTAGGAGAAATCCCCATCATACCAAACTCAGCAGCAACCTCAGAAACATCAGCACCACCATTATCAGCATGAAGTCCAGCCATCATCCCATATACCTTCTCAACCTCACCAGTCTTGTTTTCTGCCGCATGATCCGACCAATTCACCATGGAATCAACTGAGACCAAAGCTTTTGGTTCATCTGTTTTAACTTCTGTGACCTTAAAAGCAGAATACCTGGCCTTATCATCAACTGTCTTCACATTACACTCCCTAGCAAAATGTCCCAATTGAAGACATTTGTAGCATCTAACCTTCCTTCTGTCAAATCTGGCAGGTTGCTGATTGTTATAGTTCATCTTTCGTCCTGCCTTCTTCTCAAATCTGTTAATCCTCAAGGAGAGCATAGCCATTTGCCACTTCAAGTCTAATTCTTCCATCTCCAACTGATCAACCTGGTCAAAGTCTTCATAGATCATATCTTGATCTGGTTCATTCTCAGCAACAAAAGAATGCAAAACACATTCCATTATGCTGTCAGAACGACCAGATGTCTGAGAAACTGATGGAACAATACTCTGTTGATTAGAATAATTAAGCTTTGAGCCAGAGCTGGCAGCTCCGATGAAAGCAGAATGAGTGGGAGCAGCAGCAGCTTTCACACCATAACTATGACCAATTCTGACATCAAGTTCAAGTGACCTTAGTTTGTTATACAGGTCATCAAAGCTCATTGATTCAAGACCACCTCTTGTTTTTAATGCCAAGGCAACTTGTGACCACGAAGAGGGAAGTGCTCTTAGAAACTTCAGGTTGATGTCATCATTGTCTGGCCTTGCCTGCACTTGATACAACTGGCTCAGAATCTTCTGAAACCTGTCATAACCCTTGTGTAGGCCTTCTTCTTCTGTCACAGAGAATTCTGTAAACTGCTGTTTGAGCATGGTCTTCCTCATCTTCTTTGATTCTTCATTCCCACCAAACCTAGCCTTAACTGCCATCCAAATATCCCTTGCATCATCATAATGATGAAAATCGGGCATATGATCTTCAGGTAGAGCCTGAAGCAACAAGGTTCTCACCTTATTCTCCCTTTGTACAGCAACATGCTCATCAAGAGAGACAGGAGGATGAACAATTGTATTTCCTTTCGCATCTTTTCCCAACCTCTTTGGACTGTTCCCTTGTTGAACAATCCTCCAAAGATTATGATCAGCATTCTGTATCCAGTACTCCATCTTCATAGCCCATATCTCATATTTGTCCTTCTCCAGATAAGGAAATTTTGCATTGTTGGCAGAGATAGAGGCTGTTTGGAACTGTTGAAACTGTTGTGACTGGACATTGTTAGGGTACTGTTGACCAGTTTGGTTGGTCTGAGTAGGTTGAGTCTGTTGAAAGTGAACAGCAGGTTGTGAGAAGATAGATTGATTTGGTTGTGAGAAAGCAGGTTGTGAGAAAGCAGTTTGAGTGAATGTAGTATGGTGTGTGGGTTCAGTCTTAAAGATACCGATGTATCATCTTTGATAAAGAAGGTGAAGCAGTGGATTAGGGATAGGAATAAGTGAATGTTACTTATGTAGTATAGAAGGCAGTGTTCTGACATAGTTAAATCGGTTAAGAACAAAGTTTGTTTGTGGTAACGAGTGATTCTTCTTATCATAGGCACTCACCAGAGCTCTGATTACCCACTTGATAGATCTAGAACTATATAGATCTTCTAGCCTTTGTGGTTGTATAGTACATATGTAATCACAAGTATATAGTGAGAACTCCTAACAAATGTTTAGGTGGGAAACTAAACAATGCAGTATAAAGAAGAATAAATATAAACAATGATCCTCTATGGATCTCTCTATTGATAATAAATTGTTTTTGTATTTCGTAATCGGTGCCAAACCCTAATGCTAAAGGTTTCTTTTATAGAGAAGAAACCCTAAATTGCTAAACAAGATTCCTAAAAACGCGTAAGAGATATACATCAATCTCTTCCTAATATATCTCATTCCTATATTAATGAGATAATTCTAGAATATAACTATAATTCCTTAATTACATTAATCACGTCTATAAATAAGATCAGCAGATTCTATCTCTGTCAGCAGAAACGAGAACATGACCAGCAGAAACATAATCAGCAGGAACGACTTAATGCCATCAGCAGAAACGAACATCTCTAACAGCAGAAACGACACTTAGTCGTTTTCAATTATTCCCAACACAAGTCTTCATCAATTTCTCTGTTTAGATGTCTCTTCGTAGACTAGGATACAATGTTATAGCGAGTCTGGATGTTTTGCTTATAGGCTTAGGTGGGCTAAAATTGTTTGAATTTGATCATGATCCTCAGCGCGTCTGTCCTCGGCATCTGCTACCCTTATCTGCAATAACGCGATTTCATTCTCTGCAGCTGCGAGAGAATCATGCAATTCGGATATTAGAAGCTCTTTGTCTTTGGTATCTGCATGAAGAGTGTCAATATTCACCTCTAAGTACCTCTAGTCGGCGTCACAGCTTCCTGGGTTGATCTGATTCTCAGATGCTGGTTTACACATCAGAGATGTAGTGGCATCAGGGTAAAATGGCATTTTGGAGAAATTTAGATGGGGATCTACTTTTCTCTTACGAGAGGGTCCAGGTATTTTTGTGAATTAGTGTAGGAACACTATGGTTAGTTTATTCTTAGGAGAAGTTTCATGCCCTGTAGTAGGGGTCAAAGTAATTCTAGTGCAGTAATTGGGTGCTGAGAGGTTTGCGATCAATTCTTCTTGGAATGGAGTGTCCCGTAGCGGCTTCCAGTTCAGGGGAGTTGTCAGGCACTTGCTAGGAAATGATTGATACATTTCTCGAATACACCCTTGCATGCGACAAAATGGAGTTTTCAACTTCATACAATCCATAGTTGGGTGGTTAAAAGATACATATGATGCCATCTATTTTTTTTGAGATAAAGATTCATTTTATGCATTGAAGGGTTTTATATTGCGCCCTATTTCAAGGTATGGATTTTCTATGAGAGTATGTAAGGAGTGTTGGATTTTAGCATTGAATACGTTTCTTGTTCCTTTGGGAAACTTTACTCATCAATTATTAGTGATATCCTTATTTTAAGACCTAAGACCAGTAACCGGAAATGAGGCTAGGGTTCGGGACAATAAGATGCATATCCGTAAGTTCATATTATTCTTGGCTCAGGAGCTGACGTAAACCTTTATGTCACTGGTTTCTTTCTGTAGTCTTGACTGTTTTTAGGCGGCTATTGTCTCTTACTTGTTAACTCGAGCTGTTTATTACTTTGTTCTAATTATTGAATTTGTTGTTCATGATCCGCAATGAAGCGACATTTGTCAATTATGGTGTATTCAAGCGATAATGTGCTTTTTTGGTAGATTTTGTATACCTTAAAATACTTACTAAGTGTATACGACATAGTTAGTAGTAGAATATGCATTTCACAAAGTTTGCTATAAAGAATCCTCGCGTAGTGAAGTAACGAGTGGTGATTAGCAAGGTATCCCGAAGTGTTTATGTAAGTAACCCTCATAAAACGAATAAGTAAGGGATTTAATTACTAACCAATCCATAATATATGGTAAGTACTCTCCGAAGTGGGATATTGGGCAAATGGGTTAATTATTTGGTGAGAGTCATGGTAGTTTCCTTGCACTAGGATGATACAAATGCGTAATCCATAGGATATGTTTCTCCAAGATGGAGGGGGAAAGGTGGGGGGGGGTGATAATGTGTAGTCTAGTGAAACATGTTTTCCATGACAGACAAGTGGTAATTTAGTTATTTAATGATATCGTGCCAATCCGTTGTTGACTTAGGAAGTAAATAGTAATAGATAGTGCGTATGCTATTCTGATATGTCCTTAAGAGCCAGTTATAGTCTAGAGTTACTAATGAACCTAGTTCTCTATAACCAAGGGCTCTGATACCAATCTATCACACCTCTAAATTTCACTACAGCGGAAGACTGGATTTGGGATTGTGACTTCATGGCGTGAAGAGGTTCTGATACGAGAGATAGACCTCTACATGCCAATATACCAATGCAGACTCCTTATATTCCGTAAGATAGAACACCTGAGAAAAAAAACATTGCTAAAGTATCAACATAAAGTTGGTGAGTTCATAGGTTTTGTTGTTTGATAATAGTGATGAACCACAAGATTTATAACCATAGCATGAAATATAGTAATCCTATATTTCATAATGAAAAGTATTTACTATTGTCTAAGCTCATGACACCGAAGCGTTAACAAGTACCATTATAGGTAGGCCCATGAAGATGTTCAACCCGCGACATCCGTAACTGACTCAAATGAAACTGTGTTTGCTTGACTAATGTCAGTCCAAGACAAACAGGGAGGTCGATCCCGATAGATCTATCCATAACATTCGCGCTTACAAGTAATTAACGGTTCATGATAAATTAGGCAACATAGCAAGTTGGGTTGAATAGGGACTTAGACCATATAGTAAATCAGTAAATGTACTTGTGTTCAACTGTTAAAAATATGCAATGTTCTCACCCTAAAAGATGATTTAAATCAGTAAAATAGGGGCTATGAAAACTCACCTTGACAGCTAATCGTCCGGAATTGTTAACAAATCAGTGTACGTCAAATAGTCACTTGGTCAAACACCTAAGTAATTTTGACAAATCTGAGTTTACATTCTAAAACTTAATGTATGAGAGGAATTATGCAAATGGGTCATCAAAGGGCATTGTCGTTTATGAGATAACGTTTTATGTTTTTAAAATGTTGTTTAAACCGTTGGCTCTAGGGATGAAACATGAAGTATCTATACAAAAATTTATACTATTACGCGTCGTAACTTACATTTACAAGTTCATGCGACCTATATCTCAGGAAAATGTAGACATTATTTATAAGTTACTAAGTTTATATATTTTTCATATCGCTTATTATTTTAATTAAAGCGTGGCCCATCGATTAAGTAGTATCATTAGCAGTTTTATTCATTACGTTTCGTATCGACTCTTGTTATTTAGTGTTATAAACTTATTTATTTACAGCTAATAACCTTAAGCTTTAATATAACAAGTTTTAGTCCTTCTAAATTAAGTAAATTATGCAATTTACCCTAAAGTTTGCATATCATCTCATGAATTTCCTTAACTTTCTAAAATCGTATTTATCTATTATTTAACTTTTTACATTTCATTCTCTACGCCTTCAACCTTATATCCTTTTGTTTTAAAATCTGACCATGCTTTAAAATATTTTTAGTGTTAAATCATTTATATAGACCGCGTTAGATTCGTTTATCATTTATAATTCGATCTCGCAATACTGATTTCTAATCATCAAATGTAGTTTATAGGTTCGACTCTTTAATTTGCTTTTTTTCGTTAGTAAGCTTGCCAACCCGTTGGATCTCGGCTGGGACGACCCAAAGGGCTCACAACATGCGTGTTCGAGTGCCTCTTATGCCAAGGAAGAGTTTATGTAAGTTTTTTAAAAATTGAAACATGCATTAATGCTATATAATACACAACCCATGTGGCCTACTCTTTCTTTCCTTTCCTTTTTTTGTTTTCTGTCGTGCCCCAACAGAGGGTTTGTGCCCACCTAGTGTCGTGGTTTTCCCTTCACACTTAACCCATCATATGTATATCTATATAAAATGCATGTCTTACTTCTTTTTCGCTTTTTACTTTTTTTGGCTGCTCAACAGATCAACATAACAATGAGTTTTTACACTCACTGTTTTCGGTTTTCTTTTCTTACGCAGCAATACCCACAACATTTATATATAATAGTTTTCTATCAATTTTGCATGTTTACGAGTTGCATGGTTAGCAAGAGGAGACTTAATCTTGAGACACGAAGACGACCCTCTCGTCCCTTGCGAAACGCACGACTGCAACAGTAGTAGCAACTTGCCATGGCTCGTTGGTGTACGTTATGACACAAGTTGGTGTTGAGTAGGTGTGAGGCCTTGGTACGAAACAAAAAGCAAGAGTTGTTCATTCCTAACAGCGTCTGTGACGCACCCATAGCGAGCAAAAAGGATCATTGTGGTTTGTTTTGGATTACTTGGTCACGCCCCTTGTATACTCGAGGGACACACTGAGGGATTCTACAACATTTCATGCGTAACCCTAAGGTTTATTACTCCCTAACAAGCCAACGTATTTGATCACGACATGCTTAGGGTTTGTACAAAACTTCTTGGTTCGTTACTTGTTCATACGCGTGATTGCGTGTTTTGAAAATTAATTATATTTTTTATTTTTATGCTTGATGTGACCGGTCCTTTCGCATGCCATGCAAATACGCATGGACTATATGTCGTGGCACTAGTATGCGATGCCCGAAGGCTTTTATTGCGAGCTTGCCAAGCCGGACGCGTTTTAGTCTTTGGTTGCGAGTGAGACTACAAGGGTGAATGACATGGCGCGATGAATGTTATGCTACGAGAATGACTTACAAGAGTCCAAACGTTGCTAGTTGGCGACGAGAAGTGATGGTGTCAAGGAACTCGACCCTTTTCTTGTTTCTACCCCTTTAAAACAGACGCCTCCTTTTGCTCTTAGACTCAACGAAACTCCAAATTGAACTTTATTGCTTTACTTCTCATTTTCAAAGTTAAAAGCGTGCATGCGTCTGACTTATTTATTACTCACATATTTCTAGCTTACTAAGATTATTTCATGTTGCATGAGAAATGGTATTATTTACATCTACTATTGATGAATGTAATACTATTTGTTATAATTGATTTTTCTAATACTGTTAGAGAATATATACTATTGTTGAATTGAGAGTTGAAACAAGACGTAGCATGTGAAGAAATTTTGAAAGATCATAAGGTGTAGGGCATTATGTGTAAGAATGTAATGATAGTGTTAGTTTGCTTATTTTGAATTTCTTTCTACTGATTGACTTAGATAACATTGTGTATATTAGTGTTTTGAGGAAATGAAACGTCAAGGTATACTTATTTATTTAGTAATATTTAAATATTGGTCCATTTATATTTTATTTATTGAAGTATGAACGGGTTCACAAAATAATATAGTCGTGCAACTTTGTTTCACAAAGCGTGAAAAATATGATTTCTTATTGCTACGCGTTTACTAAAGTACCCCTTTTGATTCGTAAACAAAATAACGATTTATACTTGCTATTATAATCCTCAATAGCGTAAAATTTTGCATGTCACTTAAAGGATAACTTTTTATTAGAAAGAAATGGCACAATTTGAAACGGCTTGCGATACATGCTCTTGCGAAAAATGACAAGGAGTTCTATATTATGCTAAAAGAATGAAATAGCATAATTACCAAAGTCTAGGGACTAGATGTGACAAGTTAGGAAAATAAGGAAGGGAAGCCTCCTTCCCTCACCTATAAATACCCATCTAATCTTCATTAGAGGGTGATGCATTTTGTAACAAACTCTTTCATTTTCCCTCCATTTTATATCATTTGAATTTCAAATACTTGTCCTTCTCTACTATTCTCTCTATGCATTCATGTTCGATATGATTGATTCAAGATTCATGTGACCTATCGTTACCCACTATGGTTGACATACACATTAAGGAGCAGGTGAAAAAGCAAGTTCCTGAGCATGTTAGAGATCAAGTTCCAGTATATGTAGTGGAAGGGCTAATTATGGAGAGACAAAAGACTAAAGAAGAGATGGAACGGATGATTGCTAAAGCTATCTTACAAGAGCGTGGGAATATACAGGCTGAAATCTCCTCACAAATTCAAAAAGCAATTGACCATCACATTCCTTCTCAAGTTGATGCGTCAGTACGAAGTTATATGTCTGGTCACATCCTTCATGGTTCTACCCAGCCAACACAAACACTATCTGTTCCATAACACAATATCAACTATACTCTCTAGAAAGACATCCTCAATTGCAACAACAAGACATGCATTAGGCTTGCACATCGATGAAGTTTGAAGAATCTTTCCAGGTACCACAAAACTACATGTAAGTCCCTTCTGCCGTTCCAAAAAAAAAAGAGAAAAAAAAAAAAACCGAACCAGATATCAGGACGATCCTCATGATGATGCTCATCCTGAGGGGGAGAATAGTGCAAAGCGGCAGAAGACATCTGAGTACGAAGCGTATGTGTCTGGAGAGTCATCGTCTGGACAAGTCAATGAAGAGGAACGAGGTCCTTCAACTTCAGGTAATCAAGAACAAGAAGAGCTTTATGATTTCCCTGACAGATTCTATGCTTCCAGAGATATGAAATACCACAATTAAGTACACAAGATATTTTTGAAGAAGTACACTACTATTGGATGAAGCAAAGTTAAAGAAAATGGCAGATGAGATGCTGCACAAAGATTGTCTTCAGGAGATAGCATCCAATCTATCATATTGATTAGATGAAGAATTTCTTGCAAAGTGACATTGTTTGGGAAAGTAGAAAGGAAATTCTTGTCTCTCTACATCTACGAAAGACCACACCTCTCGTTTAAAGTTGTCAAGGAGATCCTAAAGCTCCAGCACTATCTCTGATAAATCAAGACCTTTTGTATCTAAAGAAAGGAAGTTCAGGACCTAAGAAAATCATATTGTCACTTCACAAGTTTCCAACAATCATCTTTAATGATGATGATATCAAAGAACGCACTCAGATTGGGTAATAAGTGTAGTTAAGAATTCAATCCTTATGCTCAGATATGGTGTTGAACAGTGGAAGAATCCCAGCAAAGACTTCCTACATACGGAAACAAAAAGAGTCTGGAAAACAAAGAGAGGTTTATTCAACTATAAGATCATTATCAAGTATCAAGACATACTGGGAATTGGGTCATGAACACAATTTGTCCACAGCGATAGTTGCAAAGAAGAGCTAATGAGTGGCATTATGTCTGATTATTCGAGCTAATTACAAGAATCTCAATAATAATTGATATTGAGGTATGTATTTGCCTGTTATGAATGGCAAGGTTCCTGACTATGCAGAAACAAGGTTGCTATGTCCTTATCAGTAATCATCAGAAGTTCGTGATATTGGGAAAGAGTTGCAGATTTCCAGCTTGGAATTGAAATTTTTTTGTAATCAACAAAAGTTAATTATCACTGCACCAACAAAGTCTTTCCCAAAGTAGAAAAGCACAGAATGTCTCTATATCTAGAGCCCGTGCATGGATCATATAGCCAAAAATAGCAAGAAAGAGAAATGGGTGATTAGACATTCAGAGATACATAAGTTGTGATTCAACGTTGAACAGAGTACTAGAAGTTAAAAAAGTACAATAATGATGTGAAGTATGGTTTATTACAAAGAGAACTCACAATGATGAAGTTGAGTATTGAAATTGTTTGAAGAAAGATTAAAGTTAGATGCAGCATCGTCAACAAATGATAAGAGAGAAAAAGTGAGAGAAGTACGTGAATGGAAGACTACAACACTTGGACCTCGAAGAGAACGCCCAAAATAATCGACCCTTAGGGGGAGATTGTTAGGTTCATAAAAAGTGTCGATTATGTGGTTTAGTTATATTTAGTTAATTAGTCTTTATTTTGTTTAGTATAAAGTAGCTTGTAATAAGGTGTATTATTCTAAAAGAATAAAATAACAAAATTACCAAAGATTAGGCCTAGAAGTGAAAAATAAAGGAGGAAGGCAACCTTCCTTCTCCTATAAACCCCTCTGAACTTCATTAAGGTGATGCTTTGTAATAAACATATTTTCCCTTTTCCCTCATTTATTAACATTTGAAATTTGAATATTTCCCTCCACTACATCTCTCTAAGTCTTCCATGATGATAATGTATATTCAAGATAAACAATACCTATCAGTTTTCTTATAAAAAAAATTCCACCAATGATTTGAAAACTAATTCAGAAAATGATAATGAAAAAGTCATGCCTTCACTTCCATCACCTGAGCCTACAATCAGTTGTTTTGATGATTTAGAATTCTTTAAAGAATTAATGAGAATATTTTCAGCGCATTGATTACAATGATGCACAACGTCTAAATCAGATTTATAACTGAACCGAATTAAGCCCTCAACTATATCTTTGAATTTGGATGTTAAAGATGAAACATCATTGGTTCCGAAATGATTTAAGAGGAACAAATCGTTTGTACCTATGTAATGATCTATTCCCCTTCAACATAATTCATCTCAATGATTTAAAATTAGAAAAGGACAATGATGATAATAAAGTCGATATAATACAGTCTTTAGGGGGTAATGTAATAAATACCGATAATGGTGCCTATGCACATGGGTCAAATAAGCTTTGGAAACAAGTCATGATACATCTAATAAATTTATACAAACTTATACTTTATCAAGGAATTAAATTTTAATATCAATGACATGGAATCAATCTTAACAAAGAAATTCATTCATTTTCCCTAATCAAGAATTTGTATGTGCCATTTGACATCCCGTTCGACCCAAATTGTTTTATAAGGATGAGAGTAAATTGGGGCAAGTCTGACTTAAAGACTTTTTCTGTAAACAAAAGTGCTTGCCAGGAGACAACCCGGAATGTAATTTCAATTTTTTATCGAGTATGTCTTCCCAGATTGTCTATACGGCGTATCCAAACCCCATGGATATGACGTAGACTATTTGGACGTTATCCAGTCTTTATTTTCAGCACAGTCAATACGGCGTATTCATTAAATGAAAAAGCGTATAACATGTATCATCCAACTATCTTGTGTATGGATACGGCGTATCAACTTCATGTACAATTTTAGGTTATTATTTCGAGTCTAACTAAACAAATACACGGAGATAGAATTGCATTTGTTTTCTCTATATTTTATACAGGACCTCGTGAAAGAAATATCAACGAATATTGGTGGAGAATTTACAAATTTAGAGATATTAAAGTGTTGGAGTCTTGAAACTTCAAGGTGGCTGTTCAACACAATCTTGCTAATAAACTCAACATGGAGAATCTATCGAGCAAATATCATGGGAGTTTCTCATTCTAATTCCTTTTAATTCCCGTATTTAATGTTTTATCTATACAACGAAGACGTTGTATAATTCAAGTGGGGTGATGGAATTAGAGTGTTTACTTGTCCTAATTTTCACACTAAAATTCTTAAATAATGCTTAAATTATGCTCAAATTTAAAAAAAATTCAAGCATACTTTTATGAAATTACTTGATACATAACCCGCACACAATAACCCTTGTTAGATATTATGAGGATTTAACCTATCCGTTTCCAAATGTTTACTCAAATTCTACAAAATATGAGTGTGATGGTGATGTAGTAGACTTTAGAACTTGGCTTGGTATATCTATTCAAGACCGTAATAATGAGTATTGTGGATTTAGATGGAGTAACTTGTTTAAATTGGTAAATTTTAGGATTACACCCAAATCGCCTTTACATGATGCTTATTAACTAACTACATCCGTTAGTTAACCCTTGTATAAACCTTTTGTTTACTCTCATTTTAAGAGTAAGATACCCCTAGAACAATCCGTAGAGCCAATCCTTTAGGAACTACACCAATTATTTGTTTCGGTACACCTTTACACCTTAGCCTACCCTGTTAGATTAAATTTATTTTATCACACGTTTTTTTAAATCTTCGTTCATTTTTTTAAATCGTACGAAAGCGTAAAAAAAGTAAAATAACAGACGAAGACGTAAAAAACATAAAATACAGACGAAATCGTACGAACACGGTTGAAATCGTACGAAAACGTAAAAAACGGACGAAAACGTAAAAAAACGGACGAAAACATAAAAACAGACGATTTTTTAAAAAACGAGAAGAAAACGTAAAAAAACAAACGAATACGTAAAAAACGTGCTAAAGCGTAAAAGAACAAAGGAAAACGTAAAACTAGACGAAATCGTAAAACAACAGACGAAAACATAAAACAACGGATGAAAACGTAATAAAACGTACGAAAGCGTAAGAAACCAGACGAAAACGTAAAAAACAGGCAAAAACGTAAAAAACGGGCGAAAACGCAAAAAAACAGATGAAAACGTAAAACACCAGACAAAATCGTAAAAAAACGAGCGAAAACGTAAAAAATCATATAAAGAAATTTATTGTTAAAGGACTAACGATGCAAAGCGATCGTTAGCTAAATGGACTAACGTTGCCACATAATAACTAACGGTATAAACGTTTGGTTCAAGTCGGTTAAAAATTTGAAAGTACGTGGGTTTCGGTGTTAATAAAAAAGTAAAGGGTTCAAGTCGGGAAATTTTGAAAAGTACGTTGGTAATTTATGGCTTTTACCCTTGTTTTAGTGGTACAGTAATATATTGTTCGCATAATAAGCAAATCGGGTTGCTTTATTTGTTGTCTCTTTTCATGAAAAGGAAGCATTTTCAAGAGTTTGTTGACAAGATTCTTTACAGCCTTGACACATTTGTGTTTCACTACCATATCTGTCCATCTCTTTTAGTGCATTCTCCATGCCCAATTAGTGATGTTAAGCCCCCACGTTGGTATCACATGAAGCGGAGACACAAATGGTAAAAGCACTAAAATACCCTCACGTTGGTATCACGTGTTGACATTTAACGATGGTTAGTGAGGTCCGTTAAAGGGAGGGAAGAATGGCGGATAACATTTTACAGTTCGAGACAAACAACACATTTCCTTCGGTCAAGGGATGAAAGGCTACGATCAACACAAATCACAATCATTCATGAGCAACAATGTAATTAAGTTTGTATATAATAAAGACTGATAGACTAATAGAAACTCTTAGATTAATATATAAAAGCACTCATTCATGAGCAAGAAACAAGCCATCATATATACTACTAATAGTCACTCACTCACACCTTTTACGTACCCTAACTTTTAGACCTCCATCCATATGAGCCGTGAGCAATGGCACGAAAACTGGTTGATCCAAAGAAACCGGCACAAGCTCAAACCGTCTCAAAACCGAAGCCACCACATACTTCATTTGCATAAATGCCATCTCTTTCCCTAGACAAACCCTTGGACCGGCTTGAAAAACCGAAAATTTGTAAGGGTTTTCCATTTTGAAAACTATTAGATAATATATATAATGGAATATTGATTAACCACACATTAATGGGTGAGTAATCTATATTTATAATGACAAGAATACAAGATAATCAACTCCTATAATTGTGGAGTGATAAGTACAAATATATTTAGTCAATATAATCAACTCCTATAATTGTGGAGTGATAGAGTATATCAACTCCTATAATTATGGAGTGATAAGTACAAATATATTTAGTCAATATTATCTAATAAAAACCCCCGGTTCACTAAACCACCGGTCCAGCCTAAATTCTAAACAATCTTTTCCCCACAATTTTTCCATCCTTCCCATACCATATGGAAAGTACATCACCTGGTTCCCTTTGTAAACCAGTGTCCAATCTGGCAAAACATCGTTCGCAGCAGCGTGCTTTGAGTCCCACACAACAGGCGGGTATAACCTCATTGATTCACATAAACATGCTTTCAAATAATCCATCTCCTTTAAGTCATCAAAAGTTAGTGATAAATGATCACATTCTTGGATCATGGAGGTGATTTCGTTGAGAAGAGATCTTTCTCGATTGTGGGATGCCATGTTAGCAGCCAAAAGAGCCATGTCATTGCCGCGGAAGTGGTGTCTCTTCCGACCATAAGAAAACTTATCACCATGTCCCTAACTAATTCGTCGTCGTGACCGGCAGGGATAAACCTGAATAGAATAGTGCGTGTCAGTTATTTAGCATAAAAAACATGAATTACAATCATATTTATTAACCTTAATATATAGAAGCGTGTGTTTGGAAAAAATCTTGATTTACAACAATATGGTCCTAGGAAACCTAGTCACACTGTCCGTAAATAATGTCTTAAATAACATGCATGGGTCATACTTGAGATGGCATGGGAGCCTCCTCAACCACTCACGTACAGTACTTGTGAAATGAAATGTTTACCCTACGATTGTTTCACTCGGATTGGAAATAAAGGGCCAAGATCTTTTTTAAAGAAACACAAGTATCCACAAAACAAACACAATTATCTACCGGTTAAAAACGTCAACTTCTCTTTATATACACACAAGCAAATCACCAAAACAAACTTCCATCACTAGAACCGCAACTTCTTTGTGTCATAATATTTCAATTGAGTCGAAATTCTCAGTAGAGATCTCAATTTATCAACAATTATTTTAGTATGGTGCTCTTTGGCTCTAATTTTTTTCACAAAAGTGTTACAAGTGGTTTAGACTACCTTCATAATGTTCTAAACTTATATCCGCTAACAGCATCACAATACAAATGGTTGTTGCGCCATATCAGCCATTTGTTTGAACAAATGGTTGTGTCGCATCTGATACTAATTATTGTCCAAAAATCATAGAGGATTTTTTCTTTATTAGTTCCTTTGTACTAGAACTGGAATTGGTATGCCCACACTTGCCAAGAGTGGGATTTCAAGAAAGTCAAGTTGGGTTGTGCGGGTATAATGGCAGTCAAACATACATGTAAATAGAATGGAGGTGTTGGGTTGAAAATTTTGCAAGATGGATCATATTGTAAGAGTGTGATTTCTTTTGTTATCTTGATTTGAAATTTTGCAAGATGGATCATATTGTAACTTTTGTAATATTGGTTCATGTACCATGAAATATTTATGATGTTCGAAAAAAAAGAAGAAGCAAACTCTATCCATAAAGTTTCACTTAAATGTCTTAAAATTTAAAGTGGTACTTCTTTTCTAGTCATCTCTATCACTATTCAGTTATATATGTTTCAAAGAAACTTTTTATTCTATCACATCTATAATATGTACAATTTAAAGTAATTTTAGTATTATGAAGTTATAATTATTTGTAGATTATATACAAAGTAACCTGAAATTATGAATGTGAAATTTAACTATTGATGACGTATAACACGTATAGGAGGCCTTTGGGCCTGGACTACATAAGCCGTACATGAGCCTAGGCCTAATAGGACAATCGAAAAGTACAATGGACCAAAACTAAGCCCAAACCAAACTAGCTACGGTCCGGAAGCAGCAAGACGGACGAGGGGTTTCTAGAGGACACTTTCGCAGGTCAGCGAAAGTTCGCTAGGCAAACCCATATCCGCAAGTCACAGTTATAAGCGGACTCTTGCCTGACAAGGGTCCCACTTCGGCCCACCAACAGGCCCAAGCGAAATACTAGAAAAACCAAATATTTGGCTTACCTATAAAAAAGGGTACTCTGACACCCCACAAGGTATGAACCTCTTACCATATTTTACACACAACATACCTTGGACAAACAGAATACTTACTCTCCGCCGGGTGTCGAATCGTGGGGTCCGTTCCCATGGTGATATACTTTAAGGATGTACTAGTCTAGATCACAATTTAATATGTTAAGACTAACGGTTTATGTCATACCCCTAATTTTACTGCAACAGAAGACTGGATTTGGGATTGTGACTTCATGGCGTGAAGAGGACTTGATACGAGAGATAGACCTCTACATGCCAATATACCAATGCAGACTCCTTATATCCCGTAAGATAGAACACCTGAGAAAAACATTGCTAAAAGTGTCAACATAAAGTTGGTGAGTTCATAGGTTTTGTTATTTGATAATAGTGATGAACCACAAGATTTATAACCATAGCATGAAATATAGTAATCCTATATATCACAATGAAAAGTATTTACTATTGTCTAAGCTCATGACACCGAAGCGTTAACATGTGGTATCATAGATAAGCCCATGCAGATGTTCAACCCACGACATCCGTAACTGACTCAAATGAAACTGTGTTTGCTTGACTAATGTCAGTCCAAGGACAATAATGGACTTCAATCCGGATTGTCTATCCTCCATAACATTCGCGCTTACAAGTAATTAACGGTTCATGATAAATTGGGCAGCATAGCAAGTTGGGTCGAATAGGGACTTAGACCCAATAGTAAATCAGTAAATGTACTTGTGTTCAACTGTTAAAAATAAGCAATGTTCTCACCCCAAAGATGATTTAAAACAGTGAAGTAGGGGCTATGAAAACTCACCTTGTTGATTAATCGTCTGGAATTGATAATGGATTAATGCACGTCAAATAGTGACGCAGTCAAACACCTAAGCAATTATGACAAATCTGAGTTTACATTCTAAAAATTTAATGTATGAAATGACTTATGCAAATGGGTCAGCAAAGGGCACTGTCGTTTATGAGATAACGTTTTATGTTTTTAAAATGTTGATCAAACCGTTGGCTCTAGGGATGATACACAACTTTACATCCATGAGTATATATACATAATTTGATAACATTATGCGTCGCAACTTATAATTACAAGTTCATGCGATTTATATCTTAGGAAGATATAAGCATTATTTGCAAGTGTCTAAGTTTATATATTTTCCTATCACGCCTATTTATTTATATCGTAGTCGTCAATTAATTCGTAGCCTGTGAATGATCTCGAAAGGTGTAGGACATTGGTTGTAAGGAATGCAATGATGGTGTTAGTTTGCTTATTTTGAATTTCTTTCTACTGATTGACTTAGATAGCATTTTGAGAAAATGAAACGTCAAGTTAAATTGTTTATTTAGTAATATCTAAATATTGGTCCATTCATAATTTTATTTATTGAAGTATGAATGGGTTCACAAAATAATATAGTCGTGCGACTTTGTTTCGCAACGCGTGAAAATATGATTTTTATTGCTACGCGTTTTCTAAAGTACCCCTTTTTTATTCGTAAACAAAATGACGATTTTTACGTGCTATTATAATTCTCAATAGCGTAAAATATTGCATGTCGCTCGAAGGATAACTTTTTATTGGAAAGTAACAGAAATTTTGGCAATTGCTTGTGACACGTGCTCTTGTGTAAAGTGATAAAGAGCTCTAAATTTTTCTGAGGTGTTACATTCGCCCCATGTTATGCGATTTCGTCCCGAAATCAAGACGTTTGCAAGAGATTGTGGAATTTGCGGATACGTATTTAAGGGATGGTTCTTGAACTGGTCCTTACGTATCCCTAATTGAATGTGTCTTCATTGGGACGAGCCGATACGACAAAATGTTGAGAATGTATACGTTGAAGTAATGCCAAGATCTTACATTATTTCCCTTTCCCCTTTTTATCTTATAAATACCACCTCATTCCTCTCCAATTTTCAATCTTAAGTCTTGCTACAAAAATACTTCAAATGACCTGTTCGCTTCCTCATACTGATTCCGAAGTCGAAGCCTTGGTGCAAAGATTAATTAACGAAGATAGGGGTCGTCAGGATGTGCTTTTGAATTTGGCCTTTCAGTTTGAAGATTCATGCGCCGTCAGGGGCGATCTTAGAAAAGCTTATGAGAAATGCAACGACATTTCTCAAGAGAGCCGTGCTTTGATTTGCACGTTTTTAAAAGAAAGTTCTGAAAAGGATCGCAAGCTGCATCTTTCTATGTATGGAAAGGCGGCACAACTAGAGAAACAAATGGATGCTAAGTCGGCTTGGTTTCGGGAAAAATACTCCGGCCGTACCCACGGAGGTATAGGTTGTTCGTCATCACAGACTAATTGCCCTCTTACCGAGAAAGAGTTACATCAACTCCATATGGATGAAGAAGCTCTAAAAGGAATGTTGGAAGAAGAGGCCATGAACAAAAAGGCACAAGAGGAGAAAATTAGGCAAGAACAAGCCGAAAATGATGCATTCTTTTTAGAATTTGGGGTAGTGAGGTACGACTCAGAATACGAGTCGTCGGATTAACGATCTAAGGATTGTTGTAATCGTGTTGTTGTATTGTCTGAAATAAAACATTGTTGACCTTAACTATGTACTTGTATTTCCACTTTTGCAACCCAACAGTTATTATGTTAGTAATCCAGTAAGTTCTAAGGAATGCATTTGATCTCTGTAGCATCACAATATTTCGTAACAATAAAAAAAATATTTGCTTCGTGACTGTTGCCTTGCCACGATACATCTTGAGTGAAACAATTGAGTGATTACGACCACTGTCTCCACACAGTGTTTTAAAGTGTTTGCGTGATAATTCTAAATTGAATAATTGAGTGAACATGATTACTGTCCCTCTACAGTATCACAAAGTGGTTTAGTGATAGTGTTATTAATTTGTAAACTTTTTCCCAAGGTAATTATTTTATGAGATTAAATAGCAAGTCAAAGATTTTTCGGTGATTGATTTTACCTTAAGGATTTGAAATAGGATTTAAATTTTTATGAGGGGCTGTCGCAGTCCTTTTAAGTCGGAAACTTTTATCCTGAATTCAAGCGCCTCATTTGTGGCATGGGTTAAGAAAAGGGCGAAAGTGGCAAATGGGGCTCCAACGGCTAGAAATGCGGCGAACCATTACCTTTACTCTCTATATATATATATACTTTGTCAATTTCTCAAATTTGTCAAAACGTAAAATAAGTTTCCTTACTTAAATTTTCATTCGTCCTTAGATTAAAATGTTGTATCTCGTTCCCTTGATTGCGGTTGTGTTTATTGTGGTGGTTGGTTGTTATTTGGCAAGTGTTTCACAAGAAGAGGATCACCAGTACATCATTGTAATACTAGGGCTTATTGTGCCACTCATCATCGTGGCGATTGGCGTGGAAGTTTTCTGGAAAAAATGGGAAAAGTAGCATGTCGTCAGCTGGCAGAGAGGGTTGTAGTTCCTTTTGTTCTTGGGCATTTAAATTTATTCTGATTCTGGTAATCCCAGGAAAAATCTTCGGACTTTTTCATCTTTAAATTTGTTTTGTTTTATGTAGGGTTTATTTCTCATGGATTGTACCTTTATTTGTATCGTAGTTTTTCATAGTTGTTTTGGGTATTATCTTGAATGTGTTGAATGAATAAATGAGCATACTTTCCAATTTGTTATCCCACATAGGAGCGCGTTCAAACTTTTGTTAGTACATCGCATACTATTGAGCATATCTTTGTCGACCTAACTTATACATAGTTGATCAGGCTATGTATACCTTAGGTTTACATTGACATCCCCTTTTCCTTTAGTTATCTGTTTGTGATTGTAACCTAGTCAGTATTGAGACCCGTAGTGTATATAAATTGTCGTGTCTCCCAAGCATCTGATGAATGATGCTATGTTATATGTTAATTTGTGGTTTATTATTCCCTTGCTACTTTCTACCACACATGTGGTCCTCTGAAGGTTTATGTTCACCTTATGTGTTTATCTTACTACGTGCATATTGTCTCGGATGTTGGCGTGTATTATCTATGTGTTCGTAAAATTATCATCTCAGCGTATAAGTTATTTCGAATAATTACTTTTGTTGAAGGTTTAGGGTTTGGTTGTAATTGCTCTTGCTAGTCGTGACTATGTCCATCATGAATATTTTAAATCAATATTCCTTACAACTCCTACCCACTACGCCGCCCCTTTTCCTATATCTTTCAATTTTCACTTTACTTACTCCTCATCTCAAATTATCACAAACTTTACAACACCTAATCTTTCACCTCCTTCCTCGAAGTTACCGGATACTAAACATCATGGGATTCCCAATTGAGATCTTCACTCCCGTCCTGATCCTAATTGTCATATCGCTCATTTTGCTTGTCTACCCGATGTGTTTCTTCTCACGCGGCGATGTAACTGTTATTTTAGCGTTTTACATCTTTGTCATATTTCCTATGCTTTGTATCTTACTGTATTATGAACAAAAGTATTATGGATTTATTTGAATAAGATTTCGTGTCTGGTATTTTATTGCTTTATCGTTCCTTTATAACCATGTATATCTTACATTGGTAGGTATCTCATTCCGCGTCTTGGTATGATCAAATGTTATTACTTGATAAGTTTTAGAAGCATTTTGTATTTCCATTTATGTAGAAAAGGCGTTTATTGATTGAAGAGAATTTTGGACTGACAAAATGTCAAGTAGTAGAAGAAAAAATTGATTTTTTTGTAGGGGTTACTGTTTCTCATCTGACACATGATATGTGGCCCTTTTGAATTGATCCTTCAAGTTCCATAGTGTTCGTCAGAAATGGGTCCCTGTTTCTGCTTCCTGTGCACATGATCGTGTTCTTCATTTTGGTGGGCAATGGTTATACTTGTTGAGCGGTATTTTCAATAACGTCGTTTCATTGGTGTATAAGATGTTCTTCATAAAAATATCAAATGTATGGTTTCTCCTATACTGGTTAAATGCACTCAGAAAGATTTTAGGACAGAATTGATAATTTATTTATTATTTTACGAAAGTAAAGTACAAGTTTTTAGCAATTTCTCTACTTAGGTGTCTCTTTATAAACTGGGAGACAATGTTATAGCGAGTCTGGCTATTTTGCTTATAGGCCTAGGTGGGCTAAAATTGTCTGAATCTGATCATGATCCTTAGCGCGTCTGTTCTCGGCATCAGCTACCCTTATCTGCAATAACGCGATCTCATTTTCTGCAGCTGCGAGAGAATCCAGCAATTCGGATATTAGAAGCTCTTTGTCTTCGGTGTCTGCATGAAGAGTGTCAATTTCCACCTCTATGTCCTCTAGTCTGGTCGTCACATCTTCTGGGTTGAGTTCTGATGTCTCTGATGCTGGTTTACCGTCAGAGAAAGTAGTAGCATCTGGGTAAAATGGTGATGATGGTGATTTACTTCTCTTTCAAGATGGTCCAGGTGCTGGTGATATTAGTATAGGAATATTGTGGTTGTTTATTTCTTGGGAGGGTTCACGCCCTGTAGCAGGGGTCAAAGTTAATTCTAGTTCAGGTAATTGGGTTGCCTGAGAGGTTGACAAGTCAAGTCTTTTTGGAATGGAGTGTTCCGTGGCAGCTTCCTGTTCTGGGGAGTTGTTAGGCACGTTGCTGGAAAGTGATTGAAACATTTCTAGAATACACCCTGCATACGACAGAATAGAGTTTCTACTTCTTATATCCATATTTGGGGTAGAGATTACCTTATGGGTGCCATCTATTTTTGAGATAAGATTCATTGTGTGCTTGGAATGGTTATGCATACTATGTCTCAAGGTTATGTCTAGGAGTGTTGGATTTAAGCATTGATATGTTTCTTGTTCGTTTGGGAAATTTACTTGCAATTATTAGTGGTATCCTTATGTTAAGACCTAAGCCAGTGACCAGAAAGTGTGGTAGGATTTCAGACAATAGATACATATCCGTAGAGCTCATATTATTCTTGGCTTAGGAGCTGACGTAACCTTCATG
>BQNB010088569.1:9995-23582 GCA_026074375.1 Tanacetum coccineum | reverse complement strand
TAGTCCGTTTCTTTAGTTTCTTACGTCCACACCTTCGTATTAAGACGAGTTATCAAAATATAAAATTTTCAAAATTTGAGTTTTTCTGATAAATAGTGAGTTTACTGTTCATAACAGCTATATATTTATTTTTATAGATTTAGTTATCGTAAATGTCGTAACTTATTCGTTTTAACTCCGTTTTTAGCGATTCTTTCGAGCATGTATTCGTATTTAAAAGTTTTATCGATTTATTGATGTTTTAAAAGTATAAGTTTCTGTGGTGAATAGTAACTTTTATAAAAATAGTTTTATAAAAGTATATATTTAACGTAAACTTGAAATCGTCGTATATTTTTCATTATAAATCGGTTTTTCGAGTTTCTTATCATTTTGGAATCGTCATGAGGCGTACTATCTTTTTAAGACATGGTAGGGATGTTACCAAGGTCGAACCAAAATAGCCCCTTTATAATACCTATACATATCCATTTTTATAACTTGTTTTATATACCTTTTAACTCAATAATTTACCACAAGTTTTACAAGACTTATTATATACTTGTCTTACATATAATAGAGTCCAAGATCCATATTGTATCCATGAGTTCCAAAGTATCAAGTCCTTAACAAGGCTTAAAAACCTTAAACTTTCTTAAGTAACTTTAAATTACAAGTTTATACATATACATGTTTACACTTAACCAACATGTTACAATACTTATATATCCATTATTTCATGATATTATCAACCTCATAACATATGTAAAAATGTTCAAAACCATGATCACAAGTAGAAATATGTTTTACATGTTTAAAAGTATTCTAAATGGTGTTTTACTATATATTACTCATATATGCATAAAATGATGAATGTAAAGACATAAAGAGTATTAGATAACCTTAGAGTGATGTAATATGATAACCAACACAATCTAAACCCTTGTTAGATTATAAACCCTAGCTTGCAAGATCTTGAAACCCTAAACCCTAATCTTCTATTTTTCTTGCTTAACACTTATAAAAGCTTAGTCAAACTTTCAAACCATCTTAGTAGGTCTTAGATATGATGTAGTAATGCTTGTATAAGTGGTAGAAAAATTTGTATGGATTGAGTGGGGAGGGAGTTTTGAGCCGTGAGCTAGCAAAGAGAGAAAGAGAGAATTGGTTTGATTTTTGGTTAAGTAATGAAGTGTATGTTATCTCATTGTATGTATGCAATATCTATATAAAAAGGGTGGTCAAAGAAAGACCAAGGACTTTCAAAGGGACACAATGAGGGTCTTAAGGAAAGTGTTTGGTCAAGTTAGCTAGTCATGGACCTAAGTGGTAATTGCTAGTGTATGTACAAGAAAAAAATGAGCTCTTGGTTCCCTAAAAGGGGAAACATCCTACGAATTCAAGGGGGGATGAGCTAGGATTCATTTTTGATAATTTACCTAAAGTATTTAGTATAAATTGTATTTACTTGCACTTAAAACATATAAAGGTAAAGGTATACATGTAATACTTGTAATGTGTAGGTTCTAGCTTGGTTTCTATATGTAATATTCGACCAATATGATAACATGGGTAAAGTTTTATAAAACTTTGAGCATTGAATATAAACGTGAGTATTTGTTGAAGCGTAGATAAATTTTAGTGGTTCCGGGTATGCCTAAATATATTTTTTTTTGAACGACAACTTTATTAAAAAAAACCACTAGCAAGAAGCTTGAAAATTACAAAAAAAAAATAAGGATGTTGAATATTGCTCGCTTGACGAAAACTTTAATTCGTTTGGTGTCCGTTTACGCTAATTGATAATTTATAGCTTACGCGATTTAACTTAACTAATAAAATTAAAAGTAAACACGTACGAGAAAGAAAAAAAATAATTAGTGAAATATATGACGTCGTAAATGACCTAAAAATACGGAATGTTACACACAAATAGTTTTAACAACTTTGAAGCTACACAAACCTCTTTTGAGCTCAATATTGCCACGTCCAATAGTAATATATATGAACCAGCAATTATAAAACTTGAAGTCCAATAGTAGTTTCATGTCTAAAGCCCAATTCAATATACTCCTTTTGTGGTTAAACACCAATAGCACACGAAGTAACAGTAATGTATTTATGCTCAAATAGTATAAACTTTCCTTGTCCCTTGAAGCCCACTTTGTACCTCCTTCCTCCCATGACATTTAGTGACACATTAATTAATAAGCAATTGTCATGAAAAGCAAAGATACATTGTCTTCTTTGAACACAAACAACACAAAGTATTTTTCACATCATTGCATCAATCCTGAATTAAACCTAAGACTTCATGTAGGGTTCACGTAGGGTTCACCAATATTTACATCAGGAACTTATCCAAATCAAAACCATAAGCCCACGTTATAACAAAGAAACCCTATTGAAACTTTTGGCTCATAGTATGCGTAATGAAACTTAAGCCTCAATCCATGAATAAGCACCATGACAAAAATATATGTGTCCTTAGTGCTTCACGAGAATAAAACAAAACAAGTATTAATCCACCAATAGCATTAGTAGTCTTCAAAAACAGTAACTAAACAAAACTTCAAACATGTGCGAACAATACTAAACATCCTTGTGTTCGAACACATTTAAAACTTTTAAGCCACAAATATCATTGGCAGTATTAAGATCCTATAGCCCAATAGAAACACTAACCATATAAACAAACATTCCATAGCTGTTTATTAAGTACCTTTTATCACGACCATATCTTCTTTCTTTATAAGAGATCTCTTTGTCTCCATAAACAATATCAACGATTATCCATGAAGATTAATACTGAATTCTGCTTCACACTAGCAACGAACCCCATAAATTGAAGTACACATCATCCAAACACAACGATCCATTACTAATACAAGGCATTAACAAGAAAACACCAACAAAAAATTTTCTTGTTCAAAACCCTTAAATCCATGGAAACCAAAAACCTATAATCATGTATATCCATAAAACTCATAGGTGTATAATGATTATACCTGATGTACCTACTGTAAACCCTCATCATAGTAGCAGCAACAGCAAATGTAAACCCATGAACAGTTTTAATAACCACAAACAGACAACACAAACTTTTGTTGGTTGATATGCCGCTACAATTTCAATCAAGATCGCATCCAGAATTAGGGTTTTCTGTTTTCTATTCACATTCGATTGTATAAACCTTGTACAATCCTAGATCACAAGCCATGAGGCTCTGATACCAATTGATAAAATCGTTTATAGCTCAAGATTGATTGGATCTTATATATCTAGGATGAACAATAACAATGATTGATAACACGCATCGGAATAATAAAGAACACAATCAAAGTTATCACAAGGTTTTCTTTATTGAACGTTTCCCTATTACCCCAACTATAACTTGGAGCTACACCAACTAACTATGGTGTACTATTTGACTCTCAACGATCGACTATAGCTATGTACCTAACTTGCACTCTCCTTGGGAGAGTTTTCTCTATTTTTCTATGGAGGATATCTAAAACCATATGCCTGTTAATCATGTTTATATAGAGAGATTTCAAGGCTTACAATAGAAGATAAGAACAAATAATATATTTAAAACATTTAAGAATATCTTCTAATATCTTCTGTATCTTTATCTTTATAAGGAGATCTTCTGAAATCTTCATCTTTATCTTCATATTCTCCACCAGCTTGAAGATTTCTGTAATTACAGTTTTAGTCCTTTTGTTTCATTCTTATATTTATTTTGTCTCATCAAATCTAGAATCCTAATATATAGTCAATACATGAAAATTACAAAATCGATTGAAAACAAAGAAAAGAACAATCATCAAATTGCAACTCACACTTGTGTTGACGATGCTTTGTTAAGTCTAAATGTTCATAAATGATTGTGTTATTAGTAATGGTCAAATTTATGCTAAAATATAACACACTCCTAGTAGGATCGACTACGTTGAAATTCCATCTGGAAATTCACGACAAGTTGCGTGGTTCACTCAAAACTTAGACGTCGACTTTGAAAATTATATCACATACTCCCAATAGTATGTATAACACATTCCAATTGCCAAAAACACAACACCTTATCTTAATTTGGTCAAAAATCAACTCTGTCCGAATTTTTGGATACTTGCGGACCACGGATCCACCATAAGGAGATCCGTTCGTTATTTAGGTGGATCCGTGTGTCACATATCACAGGTAAATGACTAATTTTAAATAAACTGAGACCACAACAAGCATTAAACAAACACACTCACGAACTCATACACCAAAACCCTCAAATAAACATAACTCTAATCGGCAATTGGAGCAACTAATCTACAAGATCATCAACAAATCATCAATCTATAACAACTATTGTAAGTGATTTCATCTTATTTTCTATTTAATTTCATATCTAGGGTTTTGATTTTGATCAAATCACATAATTTGGGGCTTTTAATTTTGCTTGTGTACAATTAGAACTAAGATATAACAATGTATAACTACTTTGATACTCAAAAAGCATAATTGAAGCGATTTGCCAATAATTAATTTTTTAACAAAAACCTCAAGTATTTTTTTTTTTTGAAAAAAATTTTTTAATTTTTTTTTTCACTTCTAGAACTTTTAAAAACAAAGGTTGTCTAACTAACATTGTTATACAACGCAAAAACATTTTCTCATGCATTAAGACTCATGAATGTTTAACTAACTGCTTACCATAAGCATTGTTCGATTCATTCATTTAGAGCAATATCAAACATAGGTTGTGCATCAAAGTTTGCTTATTAATATTATCATCACTATTTTCATTTAGTTAAGAGTCAAGCAAACCGCACCTCCACATCAAGTCCATATAGACACACACGTAGGTTATGCATTGTGTTCTCTACTTATAGCTAATGAGTTATTATTCCTAAAGTGAAATCACTACATAAAGTAATCAAATGGACTACAAACGAACTAAAGATTATCTACCTAGAGTTCATCTTCAAGACAAATGGATGAAGAACTTAGGGATTCTTACCGTATTCTTAAAAAGCGTCTCTTCCATGAAGGAAGAATCGTTACTCCATCCTTCATTGCCAAAAACAACATGCTCCCTTTCTTTCAAGCATAGTATCCGAGCCTTCTCACACACAATGAACCCATAAATACCTATATTTGTTTGTTGGGATATGTACATATATCAAATAATATATGTCCGGGAAATTACGTGAGCCTATGGGGGCACACGCGTTTACACAGAGAATACGTTTGAGAATACGTTTATTAATGTAATTAATATATTTATTGTATATTAATTATATTAATATGTTTCACGAAATAATTAAACGGTCTTTAATTAGAACGTTAGACGTTAGATTTAATTAATAGATATTAACAAGTGAAGGAATTGTTAGTACAAAAACCAAACCCGTGGGGTGTTGGTTGTGACCGGTCGAACTAAAGGAGTACAAGGAGGAAAAGTGTCGATTTATGAAACTTGAGGAGGTGTTCAAGTCTAACTTGGAGAACAAGTTTGGAGACTATATAAATACTCCTTATGTTCATAAATCAAAGCCGCACGATTTGATATATGATATACTCAAAACATTCGCATGAATATAAAACATATGCATGTACTAATTCCTTGGAGATGCATGAATATGTATATTGATTCATACGTGTATATGCATGTTATTTACATGCATTGCTAAGTCATTCCTTACCCTTGTGTATACGGTTGGAAAAATAAAACCGAACAAAGGTTGTTTGTTTTGTTCGATTAGTTTAATACAAGAAACAAGAACATAGTGTTCGGGTTATTTTAAATATGCAAAGAAAAGGACCTAGCATCCTAGCGATCTCGGTGACGTTGATAGTGTGAGCACACCAAAGAGGATATCTACGTTGTAACTTTTATTTGCGTGGTATTCAATTTATACACACGCGTATATTTAAGATGGTGTATTCGTTAATTGCTAAAAGGTACGCGTTCTTGATCCCTTTGTTAATTACATATTCTATACGTGCTTTGATCTTTCCGCTGCGTACTCGTGATATATTTAATGGTTAAATAGATGTAAAAACCCAACAGTGGCATCACGAGCCATCGTGTAGAATTTGTAGTTACAAGTAATAAAATTTGACAAAAAAAAATTGGGTTCTTGATTAATTTTTTAAGCCCTTTGGGTGTTTTATGCATAAAGATCCAATCTTTGTGTATCAATGAATTTAATCTTTATGTGAGTAATAAAATTAATAAGAACGAATCCTAGGTAGTATGAAATTTTAATGGCTAAAACTTGATTGATAAAATTGTTAATTTGACTAGTTTTATGTTTAAATAAATTGTTTAATTCCGTGCATCCATGTGGTAAAATACATGCAATTTATCATGGAGAGATATGTGATATAAATCTTGTTAATTGTTAAAAGGGTTTTATGCAAATATGATGATCAAGAATTAAAACATAGACATTAAATTTATGTGGTTTTGATCCACGACTTTAAAAGCTAGGGAAGAACCTTGCTATGTCATAAAGGGCTTAAAAGTTGCTTAAATTTTATGTGCTATGTGGTATATATTCGTATATGGCTTACGCAATCGATTATGTCGATGGATGTGGCCGGAGTTTTTAGGACGAAGGAGCCTTATATGAATATATACATGTTTTAATTATTAGATAATTTGGATCATAAATTGATATTTGCATGACTTAATTGTTAAGTGTTATTTTTGAATAATTGTTATGTGAATTAGTTTTGTGTTTATATTGTTTTTATTTTAAGTTTGGACTTGTGAGAAAATAAAAAGGTTTTTTGAAAAATAAATATAAACATGACTATTTTTATTGAAATGCAATTATTAAGAACTATTTATAGTTTCATAATGTGTTTTCCAAATTAAAGTTTTATTTTTATCAATGACGTAATTGCAAAGTACTACTTAGTTTGCAAGGTAAAAGGTTCGGTAGAGACCTCATCAATGACTTCGTCATGTAGATACCATTACCCTATAATATCTGACTACGTTGTAGCTTCCTTACCTTGCATACTAATAGGAGTCGCAAATGGTCTAGTTTTGAATTGTTTTTTGAACCATTCGTTTAATCTTTTCACGCGGTAAAACATAATACCTATATATTTTAAAAAACAAGTTGAATCGTCAATTTTAAAGGTAACACTATTTATACATTAATTTATCGAAAATCAGTGATACGTAATAAATAACTTAATTGAGTAAAGTTTTTTTATTAAAATCTATGATACGAAGATGTATGCATTGCCTTCTTCGTACATATTGTCACGACAAAATTTATACCATTTTCAACTAAGTTGTTGCCATCCAATTTGTAAGAACACTTGTAGGTTCTCTTTACTATGTGTGAGACGTATGTAGATTTTCAATCCCAAGGTGATTATACACTTTTTCGTAAGACGTTGAGTGTTACATAATCACAGTTTTTAATTTAGACACTTAGCGATGTTGTGGTTAGACCTTTTAACACGTGGCATAGATGGGATGAAACATGCTTACTAGATATTATTGTAATAAAGAAGTCCCCATATGGTTTAGGAGTTGCAATATTGTGAACTATCAATCGTTGATTACCTTTTGAATACACCATCCCTGGCAGATCAACTGATGAGGCTGGTGTATGTCAAGTTGTGTCCTAACTTTAGGAAATTAATTGGTTTATCTGAATAAACGTGGTAGTTAATTTCTCCAAGAGAAAATTATCGAAGATATAAAATTGAATTTTGCGATTATATTAATAGTTCATGTTATGCAACGATAAAACCGTAACAATGGTTTGATTTCTTCTTTGAGAAAACGTCAAACTGGAGACGCCTTTCCTGTAAGGAACATAGAGACTCACTCTTATAATATTTATTGCTTCCGAAAGGTATATAATATGTGAACGCAGGAATGGTCCTAAATAATAAACTTCAAAAGTAAACTAAAAAGTAAAGTATAAATGCAAGACTTTATAATTTCATATAGATTTCATCACCCTTATTCGGTGGGAAACTTTGAACAACTAAAATTAAGTAAGACATATTGAAAGCTAGAGAATATGTTCTTAAAGATATCAAGGACACATCATAATGTTAAAATGTTTTATGAGTTCCTTGATTAGAAATACCAATATTACCAATAAAAGTGTAAAGGCAAAACTAGGATAAGTATCTAGTTGTTTGTCTTAAACAAATTAAATAAGGCAATTGCATGCTTAATTTTCAATTAATCAATAGCTTTGATGGATAAGTCCCTCATCTACATAGTAGAACTTTTAAAATCCAAGTATATGTTACTAATTAAGATTTCAAAGAGAATTGAAAAATACATAGATCACTGTTTGTTTTCACTGGTTATGGAACACTTCCAATTTTGTCAAATCCAGTGGGAGCATCGCGATTTATTTCTGAACAAGACATTCATGTGATGCTGTCAAATTTCATGGAGCTACAAGGTTTTTATCTTGGTAGTAACCTAGATTATTTCTTGCTTATCTTGAAATAATATATACTTTTCCGACCAATATACACTCATGGTTTATTATACAAATGGTTCATATCTACTTGGTTAAGCTAATATCATGACACGTATCAAAATTGACCCATAAACAAACGAATGTCGGTGTTTGCAACATGTAAGTTGTGACATGCACAATGGGAGAAATCTTAATGTGTGCAAGGTACAACACATGACAATATCAATATGATTAAAGTTTCTATGACGTAAGGTAAGAAACAATAATTTGTCGAGATATGAATAAAAAATAAATAAAGACTACTTCAATAAAAATAGATTATTTTTTTTGGAATTGTCCAAAATACAGAAGTAATCTTAATTTATAGACTACTTCAATTAAAAGGTTTAAGTGCTCTAGGGAATGTCATAAAAAATGAAGTAATCTTGCTAAACATGAAATACTACTGACGCCAAGGTTGGTGTTCAGAATTACAGTTATTAAAATATGTTTATGTTTTTATTATAAAAATAATAAACACTAATCTGTTATTGTTCAAAAGACTTAAAACATATAACATAAAGTAAGTTATTTCTTTTGCTATGACATGAAAACAAAAGTCCTTGAATTGGTTTAAAGGCAAAATCATGTATAGTTAACATTGATAATTTCATGAAATAGTTAAAGCCGTATAAACATTATTGCATGCAAAAGGTTTTTAATACATTTTATTCAATTAGGTTTTTGACACAAATTTGATAAGTATGAGACCTAAAGAGTATTAAGTTATTTAAAAGTATCTGATAAAGTCTCACAATATAATTACTCATAGCAATACCACATATTTATTGGTAGTCTAGGAGTATTGAAAACAAAGATATTGAATTATTTATTTTGATAACTAAATATTACACCTCTGAATCTGACAGGTTTGAATAGAGTATGTCAAAGATATACTCGATAAGACTCTAACCTAGAAGGTTAAATAAGACATAATCATGATTATGGAATGTGATGATTCACATTAAGTCTTAAATTTTGAAGTTCTTTTTTGTTAAAAGTCTTATGAAGAATCATATTAACAAACTAAAACATCTGAACTGTCCAATGTATCTTGAATGTCCGCAAAGAGACAATTATTTTTACTCTACATGCAAAGTAAATTATAGAAAGTCATATTAATTACAAAAATGAGTGGGAGAGCTTTAGATCTGGAAGAGATAAAAAATAAAAAATACATAACCGATCTAAACATGCTAAGTAATTATAGAAGAATCTTTAATTACAAAAAGCAAGTGGGAGCATTTTTAGATCTTTAAGAGATAAAAATACAAAATACATAACCTTCTTAAATACACTAGTGAATATCATATCGAGGCTTTAAATGTTAAACCTTATAATGATATATTTTTCGTTCGTAGATCCGCAAGGATACCTTAAATACTTGATTGATAAATGTTATATCAGTATTGAGGAATATGAGTCACAGGGCATGGTGAACCTGTTAAAGATGCATTATTGAATGATAAGATGTTGTCCATAAAGATAATCATTTTTGGAACTTGATTGATCTTTAACTAACGGTTAGACTGTGAAGTTAAAAATGAGTTTTTTCAAAGAGAAGAAAAATCCAAGTGGTTTGGTTCTTGGTTTCAAACTCATAAGGAAAATGTTGTACACATAATTGATGTGTGCATTATGATAGATTTTTAATCATAGTCAAGCAATTGATTGTGATTAAATATTCTTTCTATGCGCATTAATTATATAAATATGGCAGATTGTCATACTAGTGTTCATATTGATGAAATATGATAATGGAATTTAAAACTCTTTCTTGAATGATTACTATTGCGAGGACGTTTAGTAATTAAATGAGTTTATGAATTCATATAATCTTAATAAAATATACAAACGGCAAAAATCCAAGTATGGATCATTGCAAGCATCTAGGAGAATAATCTTATGTTTATTGTTAAATAAATATAACTCCTGAGTTTTTCTAAAAGCTAGTGGGAGTATTATGTTCAGGTTTCGCCTAAAAATTTAGGAAAAAAAACTTACAACCTTGAAATATATGTTTATTGCTATGAACATATGCGGTATATAAATCTAACATAATTTGACATACCATTTAGAAAGTCTCAATGGATACATATCTTTTGATAAGATGGAACATGAATGAAATCTTAAATTGGATTAAAGGATTCGTTATGTACATCATATTGTGTAGAGAAATAATTGTATCATGCATGAATGCAAGATGATTTGACAACATTGGTTTTTTTTTGAAAGGCAACAACATTGGTATTTAATCAAAAGTTATTAGATAATCATTAAATTGAATATCTTAATGAAATATGTTTGGATTTGGGAATTCATTCTTAGATTATGGATTTGTCCATAGTAATGAAAATCTAAGGATATATATTGCAACAATTTATTGTGCAATTAGAATAAACCAATAAACTTAGAGTTTATGAGGTGCCAAACATTATTAAGAGAATATTCATTGTTTACGGATTATAAAGCATGGGGTTGTTTGTATACACGGATGCTAAATCTAATTGAGATGACACTCAATACTAGTCATGGTATATTTCATTTTTGATGATGATCATGTGAACTAGTTGTGCTTAACTGAGAGCATAGTTGCATTATACATTAATGAATAAGAATGCTTTACAGTTTTGGAAGCTGTGGAAGATGATTGTTGTCAATAGTTGATGTCACACACCTTATAAGATATAGTGTGTCAAGATATTGGATATATACGAACAAACATTCATCATAGATATTCAAGAACTTCACTTATTGAATTCTTGAAATAAGTATTCTCAAAATTCCGAAAGATCAAAACTAGTTGAAATTAATGAAATCTATGCCTTGTCAACAAGTACGATAGTCGTATCTTGAGGCATGATTCGTCAACTAGAATTATCATGCATTTGATCTATTTAGTATTTGGATAAAGGATATTGTTAAACAATGTTATTTTATGAATTGAAGTATTTGATATGATTCGTTTTCATTATAATCATTGGTCCTATTTTTGCATGTTTAATCCGTGAATAAATGTTATTCTAAATAGTCTATGTCGATCAATTATATGGGAATATAATTGAATTAAGACATATTTGAGTGTTTGGTTATATTCGTAGAATATTTAAAGAACGGTTCTCCATCTCACACGATATTCAATAGATTTGCATGTCGGACTTCTCCAATGCAAGTCACTCGCTTTATGGATCGTCATCAAGTGAAACTTGTAAATGATTTACGTTACTAAATCCTTAGACTTGAGATACAAGTTAGTTTTATGTATGTGGATGGTACTTTTTGATATACTTCTAACACTACCCGTAACAAGGTAGCCATAAAGACTATATTCATGAGTATTCTGAAATATATGATAAGATACTTGTAGTCAAGATAGAATTTGTTCATTCAACTGGATTGAAATAATAATGCTACTGGGCCCCTCGATTAATTAATCAGATGTGTGTCTGGCCAGACCCAATGGTAATCTGGATTTGTCCCGATTAGATTGGTAATCTTGATTTAATTATGTAACACGAGAAACAGAATCGTTAAAATAGAATGACTACGATCCATATCTATTTTGACATGGCATTTGTGAAACAAAGGGATTGTAAATGATTAATCATTTAAATGTATTTTGGGAAACTACACTCAAAGGTTTCCGGGAGCATTGGCGTGTTGCTAGACGCTAACCAATGTTATTATATTATATTATTCTACATGTCCAAGTGGGAGCTGAAGGAATGTACATATAAATAATATATGTCCGGTCTCGGTTTGAGCCTATGGAGATGCACACGTAATTCGTTGGTAATAGTTAATTAAATATATTGAGATATAATTAATTAAATGTTAAACAATAAGGACTTTAAAGGAAAATCTTAAAGGGAAAATCGGGGGGGAAAATGTAAAGTGGGATTGTGCCCTTCCCTTTTGCTCTACACCGGGAGCCCCGAATAAAACCCAACCAAAGGAGGTGGTGGCTTTTGCTTGTTGACCAAGTATTGAGAAGGTTTATTAATGAGAAGATCTAAGCGTTTCATTAGTTGGTAGATATCCCTAAAATCTTCTTTATTTTCTCTTTGTGCTTGGATCGACCGAACATACATTTGGGTTTATGGTTATTGCTTTGTTCGAAGGCAAGGAAACAAGAAACATAGTTTCTCTTATGTTGATTTGATTAAAGGCTTTCCAAGGCGATTGTTTAACACTATTAGTACTAGCATACTCTATTGCTCAGAACGTATTGTGTACAAATTCGTATAGAGAGATCATACTTTGATCTTTATTGTTTCTTGATTGAAGAATTGCTAAAAGGTACACGTTTTCTTTTACTTTCTTGTTATGATTAATTATATGACTATTTATGATGGATCATACGTGTTTATATTTCCGTGGTACTCGTATTTATTAATAGTTAATATGGTCTTTATGTCTACAAATTCCAACACTTTACATCAAATAGTGAGTATTGTTTCTTGATTTCGATCATTGCTTTCTCTGCAAATGCATCAATTTGGTCTTCATACTTCTCATACAGAATTGGGATCGTGTGTAGACGCACAAAAGCAGTTTTCCAAAACCAAGTAACCCATCTTAGTTGTGGAGTATATAACTACGAAAGTAGAGCTAATTATATGCAGTAACAATAATGATATACCAAACTAACATAAATATGGCCTCAAAGTGTTTAGCCAAAGACTTGCCAATAACAAACTTAGATCCACATAATAATTGTACGTTACATATCCAAGTGCATGATAATTAAAACCTACAAAAAAAATACATGTATCAAACAAACAAAAGCATTGCACAAGTCCGTGTTATATAAACGAATATGAAGTAAAGCAATGAAACAACAAATTTATGAAGATAAATAAGAGATTACAATGTACTAACCGCAAGATAATCATTTCTTTGATTATTCATCTCCATCTACCTACTTGTATGAATTAGCACAAGTTGAAAATGAAAATGTGAAAAATGTTTTGGAAAGTATTATGTTAGTATTAGTGTCGAGTCTAGTTAATATATACGATAAGTGTGAGAACTCGTATTTTCTGAAGGTAATATTTTATTCAGATTTATTGCTCGTTTTATAAAATAATAGTTTTATATT
>BQNB010088568.1:0-27629 GCA_026074375.1 Tanacetum coccineum | reverse complement strand
CATTTTGCCAGTTTGGATCACTAAACGCATCACGATAAGATTTTGGTAAAGGTGAAACCAAAGACACATGGAAATTAAGACGCTGAGTGGGACGATTAGTCCCGACACGGAAACGAGTAACCATGGGGTGAACTTAGACCGGGTTCGGGTTTACAGGTGGATCAGGAATTATAATAGGTGATTGAGCCACAGGTTCGTTTTGTGTCGCGGGTGATGAAGTTGGGGTAGGCGTTTGTTGTTGGACCGCGGAAGTGGATGGGGGCGGTGAGTGGGCTTGATTTCCAAGGGTTTAAATTTAGGCCGGTGAGAGTTGTTGGGGGCGTGGTAAGTAATTGGGCCTCATCAGGGTGGTGTTGGCACTACAACAATAGCCCTTTTCCCTGGCGACATGTCGGGGTTTTCCCCAGCGACATGTCGCTGGGGAAAGGTATCCCCAGCGACATGTCGCTGGGGAATACTCGCTGGGGAAGCTTCGTAAGGGATTCTTTCCCCAGCGATAATCCCCAGCGACGAGGTGGGTCCCACTCATTTTTCAGTCAAAGATCAAGTGCCACGGTGGCACACTTTCCCCAGCGACATGTCGCTGGGGAAAACGTTTAATTAAATTTTTTAAAAACGTTTTCCCCAGCGACATGTCGCTAGGGAAAGCGTTTAATTAAATTTTTTAAAAACGTTTTCCCCAGCGACATGTCGCTGGGGAAACATGATATTAATTTTTTTTAAACGTTTTCCCCAGCGACATGTCGCTGGGGAAACATGATATTAATTTTTTTTTAAAGTTTTCCCCAGCGACATGTCGCTGGGAAACCTGATATTAATTTTTTTTAAAAGGTTTCCCCAGCGACATGTCGCTGGGGAAACATTTTATTAAATATTTAATAAAACGTTTCCCTAGCGGCTGGGGAAACTTGATATTAATTTTTAACATTTTATTAAATATTTAATAAAACGTTTCCCTAGCGGCTGGGGAAACTTGATATTAATTTTTTTTAAACGTTTTCCCCAGCGACATGTCGCTAGGGAAAGCGTTTAATTAATTTTTTAAAAACGGTTTCCCCAGCGACATGTCGCCGGAGAAACATTTTTATAAAAAATATAAATTGGTTCGTTTCGGCCGGGTCGGTCCGGTTCCTCGGTTCGTATATTAATTATAATTCGAGATGTTAGGGTTATACATTAGACGTTCAACGGACGAGTCGATATGGTATGGTTATACATTAGACGTTCAACGGACGAGTCGATATGGTATGGTTATACATTAGATTCCTGCCAAATACTCCCGCCAAAAACTCCCGCCAAATACTCCCGCCAAAAACTACCGCCAAATACTACCGCCAAATACTCCCGCCAAATACCCCCGCCAAATACTCTTTTATACCATAAAAGCAGATACTATCACAACCACAAAATATCACACACTCTTAACATCACAACCACAAAAAGATGGTGAACATGGTGCCACATGAAGCTTTTTCGTGTAGGTGTGCAGAAGGAGATGTAGTTCTCCGACAATCGTATAAACCTGAGAGTTACGGTAAACTATACTATGCATGTCCAAAATCAAAGGTAAACAATCACATGTTTTTTATTTGTGTAATATATAAATATTCTGGTTAGTTGTTAAAAGAATTGATTTCTTTACTATTTAACAGCCTCCGAAACATTTTGGATGTGGATTTTTTTTATGGAAAGAGACCCGACTTCGTGAATTGATGAGTTCTCCTGGAGCTCCATCGACTCCAAGTTACTCTGCAGGACATTCAACACATCCAAGCAATACTTCAGGACCTTCAACGCCTCCAACCTATTCTTCTGGACCTTCAACACCTACAAACTATTCTCTAGGATCTTCAAGAAATAGAGAGTGCTCAAACTGCAAGCACTTGCGTGGAAAGATAAGTGTACTCAAGGCAACAATGGAAATGCATATGCATCCGGAACAACATACAGTTAATTCGGCTGCACTATTTCACGAAGTTCTCAATGAAATGGAAAAACTGGATTTGGAGTAGTTTGTCATGTGCAATGTAATTCGTATGATTTCGAGTAGTTTGTCATTTGCAATGTAATTCGTATGTTTTTTTTATTGTATGTGAAGACTTTGTTTAAACTTTTATGATATGAATGTGTTTATGTATAACGATATGAATGTGTTTATGTATAACGATATCACCTTAAAAACGTATATATATTTTTTGTTAAAATATACGGAATATCGGACCGAAACAAACCTAAAAAACGTAGTTTAATAAAAAGTCAACAAAGTCAAATGGTATCCCGGCGAAATTATTTTATAAAAAATAATTTTAAATAATATATTTTTTAAATATTAATTATTAAATATAGTTTTGATATATTAATAAAAACTTTATAATTTTTAATAACAGTTTCCCCATCGCCGGGGAAACTGTCTTTTTTATTTTTGATATATTTGTGATATATTAATAAAACTTTATAATTTTAATAATACTTTCCCCAGCGACATGTCGCCGGGGAAAAGTAAGCGGGAAAATTTCCCGCCACGTTTTACGTAGAAATATTTGGTTAAATTTTAACGGCCTTATCCCCGGCGACATGTCGCCGGGGAAAAGTCCAGAATACTTTGACCAAATTTTCTACGAGAATTGGTGCCACGTAGGATCTATTTTGTCGTTTAGTGCACATTCCCCAGCGACATATGTCGCCGGGGAAACATCCGTCACCTGTTCTCCTATTTCTTGTAGTGGTTGCTTATTTCAAAAAGTAACAAGCACTTAATCATTTTATAAGCAATCTGGGATAATAAAAATTATTCACATACAATAAGAGGTGCTATAAAACAAATTTGTAATTTAAAAGTCATATTATTCAGGCATTTGTTTTCGGTATAAGAGCATTAATATGCACTTATTATGGTAGTAGGAATGGCGAAGCTGTGATGTTACACTAACCGGCGCTAAATGTTTACTGTTAAAACTATAATGGTCATTTAATGTGTATTTTCTTAAGACATTATAGGTTTGGTTAGTTTTTGGGCCAATTAGTCTCATTTTGGAAATGGCGAATTTGTTGTGAACGATATTTTTATTTGGTGCTAAAAACTATAAGTACTTAAACTTGTGGGTATTTTTTCCCATTTGTAAGTCGAGGTGTGAGCTAATTCTTTCATCAAATTATCAGCTCTTGTAGGGAAAAATCTGATCAATGGCGTCAACACTCCATATGCTAAAAACAAGAAAGCCGAGAGGAACAAGGGTAAAAAGGGAAAGGTAAGAAATGACGCTATAATTCGGATGGATAAGTTTTCTTTCGTGCAAAATAGGCGTTTTCTAGCTAGTGGGTTTGAGAGTCATAGTGATGTAAGTTTTTAGTTTACCTTTCAAGGACGGTTATGATTTAGTTAACTCTTAACAGATTGTGCACGTTGAATTGAAGTTAAGAGATGCTGGAAACTTTTTATCTCACTTGTTTTATGCTGGTTTTATGGGTGAAATTTACATAATGTGAAATTTTTGGTGCTTCGACTATATGTGTAGTCTGGATCGCGGTTACCAAATTTCGGCTAATTAGTTGCTCCATATTTGTTTGCTGTTAATGGAGCAAGTCAGCCTTAGAGAAATTACATTACTCGGGAAGTAAGAATTACAGTTATAAAAGTACAATGTAGGTTTGGTTAATCTATTTATTTACTTTCATGTCGTGTATCTGTTTCAAGATATTGTCGTTCCTAGAAAATCTTTTATATAATAAGTACTACATTATTTTGGAGCAATTTTGCTAAAAGAAATTTATTAGAAAAAAACATTGTGTCAATCTTTTACTTAGTAAAGGAAAACGAAAAGTGGGGACTTTTGCATTTAAAAAAAAAAAGAATATTTCCTTATTAGGTATGATGCTTCTAATTTTTTATTATTTTTAAATATATGTTTAATTAAAAAGCTTAAATACTTCTAAAATTGACATTATTTTGATGGAGAAATCCGATGAAGAAAAAAACACATAAAAATATATGTGTCAAATTTATAAAAACAAAAACTTGAAAAAAAGAGGAGGTAATTAATAAAACTTGAGTGGTTTAATTATAAATAAATTATATAGAGTTAAGTGTAAATTTATAAATTTACAAATTTTATTATGACTTTAAAAAAAACAAATAACCCCTTAAACTTTCATAACTTATAAAACAGAAAAAATAAAAATTATAAATATATTTAAAAAACATAATGTACAAGCCCCGTGCATGCACGGGGATTAAAACTAGTGTTTAACAAAAACAAACTTAAAAAAGTAAAGGTTTTTAATCAAGTCTTTAGTTGTTAAATTTTAAATAAAGTATATTTATTTGTCTTCATATTTTTAATAACTTTATAAATTTAATAAGTATCTCATATACTTTATATTTTTTAAAGAAAATACAATAATATGTCGTTATTTATAAAAATTTTTAAAGGCAATATATTTCATCAAACTAAAAAATCACATACAAACAAAAGCATCCACCATCTTAAACAAGATGCTTAAGGATAGAGGACCCGGAAAAAAAAACCAAATCGACCGAACCGACAACAATCGAACAAAATTAATAACTGAACCAAATTTGCCAAAACCGAACCGAACCGAACTACAAATTCGGTTTTCGGGTTGAATATGGGTTTGCAAATCTGAACCGAAAACCGGACCAAAAACCATATTTATATAAATATATATATTTTTATATATAAAAAGACCATTAAAATTTTAGTATAATATAAAAAAAACTTTTTATGCTTGAAAATATTTTTGTGTGCTAAATATCTATGTAATTTTTTTTTAATAAATGATGTTATTCGGGTCCACCTGAAAACCGAACCGTAATCAAATTTGGTTTTCGGTTCGCTTCGGTTGAATTCTAGTTCGATTCAGTTTTCGAGTTGACTCCAATTTTTTTTTACCGAACTAACCGAATCGAAGTAACCGATAATCGAACTAATCGAAGTACAATCGGTTTTTTATTAGAAAAATCATGAGTTCGTTTACACAAAAACTAAATAAACTAAAATAAAAGATCAAAACACATATCATTTAGTACCTTAAAGTATTAAAGGTACAGAATACGGAGTAATACGTTAAACTTATCAAAATGATATTTCTACACCCTTACTAAATTAACTCAACAATCAGTGCTAAAAAATCAATTTAGTAAAGTTTATTGTAAGATTAATGATTTAAACTTAGAATTTGGCTAGGTAAATATATTTTTTCTTAAAATTTAATTTAATTTTTTTTCTTTATTTAAAATTTAAATTTATTATTTTAAATATAAAGAACATATAAAAACATTTATTTAAATTTTTTTTTTTACGAACTACTTTCAACATATCTTCATATTATATAATTAAATTTTTGTTATAAATAATTTTCACATTAACTTGTAACTAACTACACAAGAGTTTTTGTAATTCTCAATATAATATATGTGTATGAACAGATTAAAAGTTAAATAGTTATAGTATGAGAATTTTTGAAACGAACAATTAATTAAAATGCATTTTCTATAATTTTTTATTTCATAAATATCTATATACTTTATAAACAAATAAAATATAATATTATTAATTATAATAAAATTGAAAGTAACTAAATATGACCAGAAAACACATTTATTTATCCTAAATTTAAGTACAAATCCTTTTATATCACAATAGGCTTTAATTTGACTGTTTAGCATAAAAAAATGTTAATTACTCCGTATTAGTCCATTTAGCATAGGGTGGTAATAATTACAAATTTTTAGTTTAAGGTACTATTCTGCACTCTTAAAAGTCGAGAGTACTAAATGATCCAGTTTGACAAGTTCATGATACTAATATGTTTTTGATCTAAATAAAAAGCAGTAGAATGTATTTTTTCCTCGATGTGTGGTTAATAATTTTTAATTAATTTGTGGACCCCAATACAGTTTTGTCCCTATTTCCGGTTAGGGCTGTAAATGAACCGGACGGACACGAACGAAGCCTTATTCATGTTCGTTAATTTAATTTTAACCGGTCAAATAAACGAACACGAACGCTTAAACGGACGAATTTTCTTGTTCATGTTCGTTTATTAAGAAAATGAGTTGTTCATGTTCGTTCATTAAAAAACTAATCGAGCGCTAAACGAACATAAACAATCGAACACAAATGGATGTAGACAAAAAACATAAACTTGATTAAATTATGCATAATTATTTTCTTTTTCTAATTTTTTTTATAAATCAAAAATAAGGAGAGAAAAAAAATATTTACAAATTAATGTTTAATGGATCAAGCAGATTCAATTGCTAGAATCTCTAGTTCATCTGGAGTCAAACATCTCATACCGAGTCGTCTGACAGTACTTTAACCTAATCTTCCGATAAAGCTTTAGTAAATAAGTCAGGCTAACTGTATTCAGTTCGACAAATGAATAATTCAAACAAACCTTTTCAACTGTTCCTTTATGAGTGATATCATGACATTGTATGCTTGGTCGGGAATGTCGCGACTGATTGCACGGATGGCTAGGGCTGCTTTGAGTCACATTACATAGGTGTTTTATCAAAGTCGAAGCCATAAGTGGAAGCCATAATCTGCGAGCTGAGTTCTCAACCATAGAACTTGTGCGCAGCACGCAGATAAAGACACATACTCGGCTTTTGCTTAAGAAATTAAGGTGCAGTCTTGCTTTTTGGATGACCAGCTGACTAACTTATCACCACCTAGAATTTGTATGCCACCTGATGTACTCTTACGTGAATCGAGACAACCCGCATGATCCGAATCTGAAAAAGCAGTTAGTTCAAAACCGGTGTCCTTGGGATATAGAGACCCTTGTTAATGGAGTCTTTAAGGTACCGAAAGATCCGCCTAACCGCGGTGAGATGTTTCTCAGTCGGTTTCGCTTGATAGCAAGCACAATAACATGTTGCATGTACAATATCTGGTCTACTTGCTGTTAGGTACATGAGTGCTCCGACCATACTACAATATTTCATTTGGTCGATCGGAGTATCACTCAAGTAAGCATCAATGTGTTTTGTAGCCATTGGTGTACCAATGCTATCACATAAGGTCATACCATGCTTTTTAAGTATCTCTTGAGCATACTTAGCTTGGTTTATAAAGATACCACGAGGGGATTGGTGGATCTGAATTCCTAAAAAGAATTTCAGCTCCCCCATCATAGACATATCAAACTTGCTGTGCATTAGTTTTCCAAATCGTTTTGAAAGTTTTGGGTTCGTAGAACCAAAAATAATGTCATCAACGTAAATTTGCACAAGCAATATGTCTTCCCCATGTTTAGTTATGAACAGAGTTGGATCAATAGAACCTTTTGAGAATCCTTTGGATACCAGGAAATTGGAGAGTTCATCATACCACGCTCTTGGTGCTTGTTTGAGACCATATAATGCTTTCTTGAGACGGTAAACTTTGTCAGGATGATATGGGTCAACAAATCCATCTGGTTGGTTTACGTACACTTCTTCCTTCAGAGGTCCGTAAAGAAATGTTGTTTTGACGTCCATCTGGTATACGGTAAATGATTTGTGTGCAGCGTACGCAATGAACAACCGAACGGCCTCCAACCGAGCAACTGGTGCAAATGGCTCTTCGAAATCAATTCCTTCCTTTTGAGCATATCCCTTAGCTACAAGACGAGATTTGTTGCGAATAACAGTATTTTCCTCATCACGTTTGTTTTTCCAGAGCCACTTTAAGTTAATGACATTTTTGCAAAGTGGTCTATTGACTAATTCCCATACATCTAATCGATTAAACTGATGAAGTTCTTCCTGCATTGAGTCAATCCATGCAGAATCAGCTATAGCTTCTTTGATGTTCTTTGGTTTGGTTCGACTCACGGTGAGTGCGAACATACACATCTCGCCATCTGTTTCTAGCTGATGTCTTGTTCTAATTGATTGAGAAGGATTTCCAATGACATGTTCTAATGGATGATCTTTTGTCCAACGTTGTGCAGAAGGATGGTATTGATAAAAAGTATGCATGTTTGACAAATCAACATGACTAGACGATGTCTCCCCTTGTTCTTGTACCGGTGTACTAAAGATGTTGATAAATTCATCGTCGTCAAATTGTGCATTTTTGGTATTGGTTTCTGCTTGAATAATGTTCTCAGGTGCAGTGACAGTTGGTACTTGAGTTGGAGTTGGATGTGTTGATTGAATGTTCAATGGAGGTGGATCTGCAACATCGGTTGTTGTAGAAGTGTGAGTTGTGTTATGTTGTTGACGTTTATCAGGATTATCAGCAGCATGTACAGCGGAAGACTTTGACACAACAGGAGAAGTTTCATTGAGTATTTCACTGAACATCGGACTATATTTGACTTTGTTACTATCTCAGCTACTTGAGGAACATTTTCTTGACTTTGTGGACAGGGACTGAAATTGTCTTGTTCAAGTACCGTTGTCGAACATTATGGATCAGGGTCAGAACTGACGTGGTCTAACGCCATATATGGCAATTCGTCAAAGTTAACATGAATGGTTTCAACTATTATTCTTGTTCTCTTGTTAAATACCCTGTAAGCCTTTGACTAAGTAGAATACCTAACAAAAATACATTCATCACATTTTTCCTTCATTTTATCTAGATTTTCACCATCTCTGACGATGTAGCAAAGAGAACCAAAGATGTGAAAGAACTTAACTGACAGAGACTAAAGATGTGAAAGAACTTAACTGACGGTTTTCGGGCATTGATGATATGGTAAGGTGTTTTCTCATGTCGACGAATTACAAGTGAACGGTTTTGAGTAAAACATGCTGTTGTAATTGCTTCAGCCCAGAAGAACAAAGGAACTTTAGCGGCACTTAGCATTGTTATCGAGCTAGCGTCAAACAATAGGGTCGGTTTCGTCTTTTGACAACGATGTTTAGTTTCAGGTGTTTGAGCAGTGACTGGTTTGTGTCTTATTCACCTCTTTTGCGAAAAGTGGCATGAAGGAGTTTTATTAAAGTAAATTTACATTGTCTTTGTTCAGTTTGAACTGTTGTAAACTTGGCATGACGGCCTCTTTGGACTAAGTGTGAGAAATCAATAAGGAACTCCAGGTGTTTTATTCTTTGGACCTCAAGAAGGTGAGTCCGGTTATATCGGAGTTAGTCTTTACACAATGACGAGAACTATTTCTTTCCATTAATGCTTCTACCCGCATTGGGACACATAAGTTCCATATGTAGGAAGTTTGTAACCAGTCTTTTAATGCTCGGGGCTTGTCTTAGTGTGAAAAGACTTTATTTTTGTTTTCCCAACTCACAAGAAGAAACACAGAGATTCTTTGACGAATTTTAATTTTGGAAGGCCATCACAATACTTATCTTCGAAAAGCAAAGGTTGATGGTAATGTCGAAGTTTAGATGAGATAAACGTCACGATGCCATAACCATTGCTTCGGACGATGTCTGCTTTAAGCCATTAAGCCAAATTGGATGGAGTGTTGTTGAGTATTTGCCAGAGTAATGGAATACTCAAATCTGTGACACGAGAGCCTGTGGAGAGCTCATTTCCCTTCAAATCACGGATATAACATGTAGACTTCCAAAAAGCAACTTCCAAATCCGCATCACAGAATTGACCAACAGGAATATAAATTGTGATTAAGCATTCGAGTAAATAAACCCGTTTGATAGTATATAGTTCATTTGAACCGCATCTCCATAGCCAAGAATTGGTGCAATTTGATCATTTCCAATAAACTTCACGTTCCCAGAAAATTTTTTCCCAAAATTACGTTAGAAGTTGAGATTGCTGGTCATGTGCTTTCTTTTGGGAGCACACCAGAGTCGACGATGAATAGAATTATCTCTACGAGCTGCAAAAGAATTAGAAGACAATGGAGTATTAGACACAGTGGAACACCTAGGAGTCTTATGTTCCAAAATATTAGCAGTTCTAGATGCATTTCCTAGAGGCATACTAACGTTTGGGTTGACATTTCCTATTTGAGACTTAGGTTTCCAATTGTATCCGGGTGGTGTATACTTAGGATACCACCAACTGCATGTCTTACTAACTTGCTCATATAGCTTCCTAGTTATGTGTCTAGATTTCTTGACAGTGGAGTCTGTTGCAACGGTTTTCTTACTGGATGTTGCAACAGATTGGTTCACATTATGCTTGGGTTCTCTAGTACTAATAGGCACAGCAATTGGTTGTCTAGTCCTAGAACTCACGCCATTAATATAATGTAGAACACACAAATCATGATTGTCATTCAACACACATTTTCCACAAGTAACACAGACAAAGTTAACATTCGAGGTCTTAGCATTCAAACTGTCATTACACGCAGTTTATAGAGTTCTTATTATTTGAATAACTTTAAAATTCTTACTGGTGCGTTCTTTCTACTTCTTGCTTCTTCCTTGATTTGTTAGACATGACTCTATCTTCCAGTTGATGCTCTTAAGCAGTGGTCTATAACCACTAGTAGTGGGATATTACTCATGTAGAGAAATGACAGCGTTTGTTAGTTTTCCTAATGTCTTGAGGAAACTGTGGTGTTCTAGTTTGATTAGGCTTTGTGTGCACTTTATACATTCCTGGTGCAATCACATTTGTGTTCTTGAAAAACACTTGGCAACACTTCTGAGGCCAAAATCTGTGTGTGGATGGTTTTTGGAAAATCTCAATAGGACACATTTTGTGTTGGTAACTGACTTTGACTTTGAGAAATCTGTCTTCGCAAGAGAATCTGAAAAAGTAGATGGTTTACCTAAAATTGATTGTCTTTGAATTTTAAAAGCATTTTGCTGTCGATATACCGTTGGATTCTGCAAAACTTAGTTTCACTGATTTTTCTTAATCTTTTCTATGAGTTTCTTCAACTCACTTATTGCAATTCCTTTGTCTTGTAATTGAGCTTTCAAGTCTTGAATTTCAAAATATTGTTCACGTTCTTTCAGAAATACGTTGATGAATTTTCGTTTGAAAGAATTTTTTATTTTTTATCTTTCTTTGCATGTTGTAAATCAAGTTCAAGGGGGTTATTGCATGTTTCTAAGTGCTTCAAAACTCTTTGAATTGTTCTATTTTTGATAGCTCTTTTTCAACGATGTTCACATTTTTTCAAAGTTTCCAAGAATCACTTTGCATATCTTTTCTTTGCACTGTTGTAAATCAAGTTCAAGGTTAATCGCATGTTTCTGAAGTGCTTCAAAACTCTTTAACATTGTTCTGCTTTTTGAAAGCTCTTTTTCAAGATGTTCACATTTTTTCAAAGTTTCCAAGTAATCACATTGCAAATTAGTAACTTCATCCAGATCAGTGTACACACCAAGTATTGCATTCGTGTGATCAGCATAGTAATATTCCCTTGAAAGTCGGTCGATTTCATTCAAAAACAGTGTTTTTTGAGTTTCTAGTTGAGATTGTGTTTTGAATGAAAGGATCTATGTTACCAAAATATGTTCTTTTATCGATTGTTTGTTTGCAATGTTCCACTCCATCAAAAATCGTGTCAACACACTTTTTAATCTTGAAAAGTTCTTTAGAGCTTTTACACTTTTGATCCCAAGGAATGGATTCATCCATTCGTTTTTCTAACAAAGTTGTTTGTTTACGAAAAGACTCTTTGGAAAATTCATTATTAGAAGATGTATGACTCATCTTTGACGTTCTTGGAAAATAGTGTTGTTTAGGCGACTTTTCCCGTTGTGGAATGAACAAATCATAAAGATTATTCAACTAAATTCATAAAGATTATCTCATACTGGTCATGATCAATTGGTCTGATTAATATCGCTTATTTTTGATCGAATTTTTTCTTTGTCAAGAAGAATAGTATTTGTAAGATTCAGGGGCATATTATATTATTAAAGCAATGCATTATCATTTATAGCTACCTATATAATACAGACGAGGATTCGCTCTTTGAGCTTATATTGAGGAACTCAGGTTTTTTTTTAAAAAAACTCTGTTTTACAATTTCGATTAAGCATATTCATTGTTTTGACAGATTGACCGGATTTTATATACAATATCATCCAAAACCTTTGACTCTTCGTTTCATTAAGCAATGACTTTATCAAGTTCTTTATCTTCAACGTGTTTTGTATAATAACATAATATGTGCCTATTTTGATTGTGACATTATGGATGATGTGGTTCTTCGATGTGCCACCACAAAGCTCCTTTTTCATCATCCGACACATCGTTTTGATTTAAATCAATTTATTTGGCGAGTTTATTCTTTAGATGACTTTTCAAATTGGATTTTGTATGACATCAAATCCCCTTTAGCTTTTGCATAGTCAATTTCCACCTTTGACGCATAATTCACACATTATACTTATCAGTTCATGCTTGGAGATTTCTTTAAGGTCTTTAAACATCACTATTGTCTAGACAGTTCATTTTTGCTTCTTTGACGATGAGTTATTTGATGATTCTAAACGTTATTTTTTGTTTTGAAATTATACATTTCCCTTTCACATTTATCAACTAAAGCCTTGTTTGATGATTCCCAAATATTTATTTCAGTTTTTGATGCATCAATTTCACATTTTTGTTTCTGGAATTTAAGGAAGCAAGCAAATACACGTTTCTTGATCAAGATCATCAGTATCATCCTGGTAAATCATGAGTTCTATCATAAACCTATTTCCAATGAATACAATAGTGATAATTTTTTGTGTCACCTTATTCCTTCAGATATATGTCATTACTAGACTTACAGGCTGATCAGATGGTTATTTTTCCTTGGCAAAACACACATTATAGTTGGTCATTATTGTTTTGGACATTAGTGCATTGGCTCATCTTTTAAAGAATGGTCTGAATTGTCAACCTGGTTCTGGAGTAGTAACCTCTTGAATCTGTGCCATGTACATATATTGTGTTTCCAAATTCCCTGATCTTCAAGAATCATCATTAGGTATCATCTTTCCATTTTGCCTTGTTCTGCTTCAATGAACCCTAGCTTCCTCTTGTTTACACTAATAAACCATTCTTTTCCTTGTGTAAAGATGGCATCCATTTACCGTTTCGGTTTCTGATGTACCCTTGATAACATGCCTATAGTCCTTTGCAGTTATTAACACTGAATCCCCATACTTCTGCTAACTACGGAAGTTGCTACCTTACCCATTTTCACTAGCCCCCTGGCAAATTTAAATGCCCTATCGTCTTTATAGTTACCCACTTTCCTCTGTTGATCCTTTGGAGAAATTATCTTGATTAGCTCTACTGGTCTGTCTTGATGAAGTTCGAAGGTTGTTGTTGGTAGGTTTGTAAATTTTTTTGAACGAGGAGGATAGATTTAAAAAGCCATGAGTTTGTCACTCTTCTTTTTCCTTTGACATTTCTCTTCTTTAGTAAACCGTAGCAAGGTTCTGGATCATAAGTAGGATGCAAATAGAGGAAACAATTGCTTTTCTCTGTTTTTGGTAGATTGTTGTGATTCTGGTGGATGGACAATATTGAGTGTTTTGAGGTTACTAAGATGGTTTTGTGGATGGTTAAACTGGTTGTTGTTTGAGCAAACAAGTGGCAAAAGTGGTTTAAGCAGTACGTGCTAGTCTTTCAGCTTTATCTCATTGACTTCATTCTGGGTGTTGCTTAGGATGTCATAAAGTTTTGTGGATAGGAGACAGTCTTTAGCTATTGACTCTGCGTAACAAGGTGTCACAACCTTATGCATTATAGTTGTAGTTGAGAAGAGTAAGAACTGGGGAAAGAAATTCACTTGTTGATTTGTAAATGACACTAATTTTGGACAAGCTCATTTTTTTTTTTTCATCATCTTGTTAAACCGGTGTGTTAATACGATCTAAAGTGATTCAACCATCCCGTGATGTGAATTTTCCAAAACTCAAAATATAAAATTGTTTTTAAGATCTTGACAAACATTGATTGATTTACATTTTGTTTCAACCTGTTTTTATGGCTTTCACACATTTCACTTGATGCATCTCGGGACAAGCATCACTGTGGAGGTAGATATCGTTATCTATACATGTGGGTGTGAGAATGATCTGAACGGCTTCAGATTCGGCCATTCAGTTGATCGTGTATGTCTTGTGATAACAATTCTTATAGTCTCCATTTTACCTTGATGCTAGATGTTTTCAAAACTACCTTCAGAAATGGGAACATGTAATTTCTTAGCCCCATTAGGATACATGTATTGGTGGATTTTGGAGACAATAGTGGATGAGTTCAACTGTTAGGTTTGGTCGTCAATGTATCTTTTGATTCTAGATTGTCCAACTGAACGTATTTTTTAAAAACCCAGTGGCTCAACATTGGTGGACGTTCTTTGGCTACCCGCTTTTCCATGATAAACTTTTTGAAAGAGCATGTCGATGATTGAGTTTGCCAAATTGGATTTGATTTGTAATTTTGAATGAATGTTCGTGAAATGGATATAGGATCTTAAGTGTTATGAAGTGTTGATTGTATGTGGTGTGAGGAGAATGCAATTAACTTCCACGGCGATTTTACAACTCTAATGATTTAAAACCCGAGGAAGGAAAAAGATTACTTCGTAAGAGGATTTTACAAAATCCAATAGGGGAAAACCCGGTTGAATGTTGTGGAAATTAAAATTGACAATTTTGATTTGAAGGATTGCATATTTCGCTTGGCTAAAAAATTGCATGTTTCGCTCTTGAATATTCCAAAAAATTGTTTTTGCTTAAAAAATCAAAAAATGCATGTTTCGCTTAACCTTCTAAACATATTTCGCTGTGAAAAAATATTCCTGCGTCATTTCGATTGGTCTTCTTAACATATTTCGCCTTGACAACTCTAAACTTGCAATATTTCGCTTAACATCAAACATATGTCGCTTATCTTTTTTAACACTCTTATTTTTCACTGCAAATTAAACCTGCATGTTTCGCTTGAGGATATCAAACGTACTTATTCCGTTTGGAATTTACACTGGCATTTTTCACTTGAATATCAACGTACCATGTTACGCTTAACCTATGACCATATTCCGGCTGGTGACGGCCTAACGTGATTTCTGGCTTGATGTCCTTTTTCGAGTGAAGGACCTCTTTTACTAGAAACAAGTAGTCCTTTTCTTGTGAAGCAAAAATATTGGATCTATGTTCCCTTGACTTAACCGGTTTGGGACCATAAAAATAAGATAATTCATAAATAAGCCACGAAATAAGCTTGAAATAAGCTCGGTATAAGCTCGAAATAAGCACAAAAATTATGAGAAACTAAGAAACTAGATTGAAGATCAAACAAAAGAGAAAGGACGTGACTCTTGTGTATCTTCTAAATCAAAACCAACGAACCATGTCAAGAGAAAAAAAGAAGAAAAATAAGCCGATTCTTAAATAAGCTTAAAAAGAACTTTGGAGCTTATCTAAGATATCAAATGACTACTAAATAAGATGAAGAACATTAAGAAAAAAGAGAGAATACGGTTAATAAGCCAAGAAGCTCCAAGCTTTTGAACCGTGGGCTTATGAAGGAAAAATAAGCCACGGTTTGCTTATCTAAACCACAAAAATCAAACCCTAAACACCCCTTGGCGAGTGATACCACATGTAGTCTTATAATAATCCACACACAACAATTAAGCAAACCCAAATAAGCTCTAGATACGCCAGAAATAGAAAAGAGAAAAGAGAGGAAGAAAAGAAGCTTGGAATGTTAAATTAGAGAGAGAAATGGTGAGTTACAAGTGAACAAATGTAACCAACACCATCTTTATGTGTTGAGAAGGTTTCTTTTATACCCCTAGCCAACATGTAGGCGTATGGACTTTTCTACTTGGGTCGGGCTTGCCATATCTTGGGCTTTGAGCCCGAAACACGGACAATATTAGATTACAATCCAAGCCCGTTAAACCCGACTAGCCTATTACTTTACAAGACCCAATTTGACTTTATAAGACCGATAACATTCTTGTTTGACTTAATATAATTAAGGCTAACAATCTCCCCCAATGTTGAGGTCTCTTTCTTCAAACTCCTCCGTACCACCGATATCAACATAATCCTTATACACCTGAGTACCTCATATTTCATCAATTAATAACTCAACAGGTATCAGCATCCCCTTGAGAAGTACATCCCCAATAGTGTATACACTCACCAATGGAATATCATCTTTAATAGAATGATAATCCTCTTCAAGTCTCTGAGGAATGGAATCAAAATTCTTCATAAAGTAAGACAAAGGTTGAACACTTTAAACATCGTTTGCCATGGCTAAGCAAGATTCTCTGTAAAGAAAGCACTGACTCTATCAATAGCTCCTTGATATCCGACTGTCTTCAGAAATGGTTAAAGTTCCTTCAAAGTTATTGGTGCAATAAATGGATTGTATGGAGTTTCGACTAGCATATGTAGAGTTGCACGAAACAAGTCAACGGTGTAAATGATCTCTTATGTGTTCACCATAAATAAAATCGTATCATTGGTATTGATAACTTGTTTAACTGTTTTCCAAAACTGTTGTAGGTATACAACTGGAACATTAGAAGTCACTATCAAAGCATGACTCAGAGCACGATCAACAAATTTTGACCCATAATTTTGCATTCCTTTGGGCATATGGGATATTCTGAAGCATAACATAATTGTTGCATCTCTTAATTCTTTGATATTTTACAAAGACAAATTGATCAGCTAGAACGATTTGTTGTTTTGGTTGAGCCATGATGATTTACTGTAAAATTATGACACGTAAAATCAGTGAAATGAGATAAAGTTATGAATTATCAAATTATATAACATTTTGTGGTCTCTTTCTACTATATATGTTTTTATATGCTCTAGCAATTCTTTTTGAGCATATTTTGATCATTTTCTTTCCCATGTGCCAATTCTTGCTTTTTTGGGCACATGCCATACGCTTTATTCATCTTATTCTTTTAGTCTCATTTTGTATGCTCTAGCATTTCTTTTTCGAGCATACATAGATTTGCTTTTTTGCGTATGGATTATATTTCTCTTTTTGTTTGTGTTTCCTCACCAAAAAGCAAGTTGTGAAATGATACTCTTTCAAGAATAATAAAGATATACTTTGATTTTGACAAATACCAATCTGGCAAAAATACATGAAGTGAAAACCATGAATGTTTAAGAAATTCAAGAGTATAACTTTATATCCTAAAAAAACCTTTTGAAAAGCGTACCATTATTATGACACAAAATTTTGGCTTTTTGATAGAAAAACCTGAGATAAGATATCCAAAATCACTTTTGAAATGGTTTTAGAGACTTTTGTTTTGAAAATAATAGTTATATACCACAATCCTCTGAAATTTCAATTGGATGGTTACTAAGAAACTACCACATTCAGAACCTTTGACAACGGTCCAAACCGAATGTAACTTATACCATTTTAAAGAAATAGTCAATAAGCTACTGCCTCAGTCTATAATTCAAAAAACGGTCAAAAACCGGATGTAAGACCATTTACCCGATATCCTTTAGAAAATGTGTCATAAACTAGAAATCTATTTGCATTTTTATTTATGTATTTGTTTAAAAACATTGTGATTTGAACATTTGAAACACAAGAATATGAAACCGATCACAGACATTTGAATCACAACTTTCATTTATTTTCCATAAAGTATTTGAAGCTTGTTTGAATCATGAATCACTTTTAATGAAAAATTTAGTTATTAAACACATATTCTTATATACGATAAATGGATAGTTAGTAGATTGCTCATTCCTAATCCTTTTAATTTCAGAAAATGGTCATAGCTGAACACAATCTTCACCATTTGGCCCATTTATCAATATAGAAACATGAATTTATAACAGAATTTATCATTGGATTTATTAAATGCCATTTGTTTATCAGTTAATCCCATTTGAGTATCTGTAAAAAACTTTAACCCAATAAAGTATTATCCGAAATCCAATACTTAGCCCATTTATGTTTTACCAAACCCATAATATCAGCCCAATAAGACATTTACGAAACCCGTGTGTTGGCCCATTTGAGTTTTATGAAACCCATAAGATTTACGAAACCATAACCTATTATCAAGTATATCTTTCGTATGAATGATAGTGTGTTAAGACTGATAAGTACACCGATTTATCTAATATAGCATTCTAATATCAACCTTAGATCAGTTTCTTGTCTAATAGACCATGTTCATTCATACAAAATCTCATATGGTTACGTAACCCTTTGATTCAAAGACCAAACATATTGTTTTTAATGATCCAATAACATAAATCATATATTAAGCCACTTGATAACGTTTTGCCTAACTCAATTTATCATAATCATAACAATCATTTGTACAAAATCCTAGATCTATTACGAAACCTATCATACCAATCAATTAAACTAATGAAAGTGATAATAAATCGAATCAAATCATGTATCCTTACGTTTGATTAGCACAGAAAATCAAAAAACGATTTGGATCGTGGTTTTGCAAGATTACGAAAGCTCAAATGTTTGAGGGAATTTACGAAAGCTTATGGTTGCGTACTAAAGTAATAAAAGCTTTCGTATGAAACCATTTGTTTTATACTTCCAAAACTAATTTTGAAGTTTTGACAGTTTTAGCCTTGTGGTTACTTTTGTAAATTTTGTAGGTCCAAAATAGTTTCATAAACTCCCCCTTGTAGTGAAACCATTTTCCAATGAAACCTTTTGAGTTATGTTTGCTGTTAAAATCCTGTTATTTTAACAAAAACTTTATAACTCCTCCTCGAACAAATATCCACTTGAAATTTCTTTCAAAGACAGATATTTTTCCCTTTAATTTCACTTTTTGTTTTTCTGATGATGACATGACTAAAAAATTTATAACTCCCCCTCAATTGAATGTCTAATTAAAGAATCTATTTGAGAGTTAGTTAATTTTTTAGTTTTGAACATTCTTTTGAGAAAAATTTTGATAAATCAAAAATTTTATAACTCCCCCTTGAATAAATATCTAATTAAAGAACTTATTCAATAGATTGTTATTTTGCAGTTTTAGCATGCTTGATTTTTCAAAGATGATTTATTTTTTTGAATGGAAATGAATAAAAAACACATATTTTAGCAGTGATAATTCATTTTGATGAATGATTGACTCCCCCTCAGTTCATGATCTATTTCTTCGCTTTTAAAGAACCACTTTATAAAAACAAGATCATGAAACTAATAAAACAGAGAAGATATGTTTTTGTATCAATAACTTATGTTTTTGTGTTTTTGTATTTTTAAATTTTTATTTGTTTTTCATTTTTGAAAAGAAATACAATATTTTTGTTGTTTTTCATTTTATATTTTTGTATTTTTGTTTTTGAATGTATTTACAAAAGTTTTTGATGTATGATCTTTCATTCAAGAAGATAACTTTACGAGACGTTTCAACTCAGTTGGAGTCATACATCGCATACCAATTCTGTGAACTAAATACTCAAACCTTTCTTTGTGAAAGGCTTTAGTAAATAGACCAGCAAGCTGGTATTCTGTCCTGACAAAGTTAAGTTCAATTGTACATTTTTCAACATGTTCCTTCATAAAATGATAACGGGTGTTAATGTTCTTTGTACGTGAATGTTGTACCGGATTGCAAGATATAGCAATTGCGCTTTTTGAATCACAATACATGGGAATCTTATTGTACGAAATGCATAGTTAAGCAGTTGCGTCCTCATCCAGATGACTTGTGCGCAACATGTAGACAAAGATACGTACTCAGCTTCCGCAGTGGACATTGCTGTACAATCTTGTTTTTTAGACGACCAACTGACTAGCTTATCGCCCAGAAATTGTATGCCTCCGGATGTGCTTTTGCAATCATCATTACACCCTACGTGATCTGCATCTAAAAATGCAATTAGTTTAAATCCGGAGTCCTTCGAGTACCACAGACCTATTTTAATGGTTTGTCTTAGGTATCGAAAGATCCGTTTGACCTCTTTGAGGTGTTTTTCAGTAGGGCGTGCCCGATAACGCGCACATAAAAACGTTACAAAGAAAATGTCTGGTCGACTAGCAGTGAGATACATGAGTCCCCTGATCATACTTTGATATTTTGTTTGATCGACTTAGGTACCCTGTAAATCTGCATCGAGTTTGGCAGTAGCCATTGGTGTACTAATGGAATCACATTTTTTCATCTCATGTTTCTTAAGAAGATCCAAAGTGTATTACGAAACTGTGATACGAAACATTTGGAATACGAAACCAAAACCAAGTTCTTGATATGAAACCCCAAATACGAAACCATAGATCCGAAAGCTCCACATAATACAAAACCAAAAGCGGTTACCAAAAGCTCTAATATACGAAACCACACTTTCTTAAATTCCAAATTTCTAATACTTTCGTAGAATCTAAGAAAATCTTAACTTTCGTAAATTCCTCACTACGAAACCAACCTAGAACTTATAGATCTATGTTTTACTGTTTTTAAAGTGATCATATCAAAGTTATCTTTTCAAATTCACTAAGTTCTATGTTACAAAAGCTTAAATCAGTGTTTCGAAAGCTAGGATACTTACGTATAAGAGTTTTTGAAAGCTCAATTCTGTGATATGAAAGCTCAAATTATAATATGAAAGTAAAATTCCCGCCCAAAAACAGTTTCCGAAACTTTTTTTCTATATTACGAAAGCAGTGAAATCAGAAAAAAAAAACAGTTTCTGAAACTAGTTGCTTAGATACAAAAGCTATCAAATTCAATTAATTTTTAATCAAACTTAAATCTAAACGAATAATTTTCATACGAAAACTATTAAACTCACACTTTGAGGTATACGAAAGTGATTAAAAAGCGTTTTAAGATCAAACACACGTCAAATAGTAAATCTAACACCAAATATATACAAAACTTATATGATTTCTTAGATACGAAACCTCTATGATTGAAAAATCTAACGATTAAGCTCAATTTGATACACAAAAACACAAATTAGATCTCTCCGACGATAGATACCACTTGTAATATGTCATGTTTGCATGTAATATCATACGAAAGTGAAATAATGTAAGAGAGAAGACTAGAGAGTAGTTTTCATCATTTTCAAAATTTTCATTAAGAAACAAAAAAAGAGAAGAAAGGTTGAGGAGAGGATGTTACAATTGTGTAAAAGACCTGTATAATACCTCTAGTAAGGGGTACTTATACTTATTGACTATTCCTTCTAATTTTCCTACTTTAGTCTAACTTGGTCAACATTTTCTTAAGTTTGACCAAGTTTGATTTATTACAAATTAAATACAAACTAAACTACTATTTTACATAAGACCAATTCACTATTAATAATAAACACTTTTTCTATTCCTAACAAGCTAAGTAGGTACACTAGTAATCCTAGTACTCAGCATTGGCAAGCAGTTCAATGGATACTGAAGTATTTGAAGAAAATTATGAATTATAATTTGACATATACTAGTTATCCTTCAGTGTTGGAAGGTTACACTGATGCAAGCTGGATCAGCAATACTGAAGACAATTCATCTACAAGTGATTGGGTATTCCTTCTTGGTGTAGGTGTAATTTTTTAGGCATCTAAGAAGCAAACTTGCATCACTAGTTCAACAATGGAATATGAATTTATGGCTCAGCTGCTGGTAAGGAAGCTGAATGGTTAAGAAATCTGATCCTTAAGATTACATTGTGGTCCAAACCTATAGCACCTATTTCTATCTGATGTGATAGTGCTACTACATTGGCAAAGGCTTACAGCCAAATGTACAATGGAAAGTCTAGACACCTAGGTGTATGACATAGCATGATTCGTAAGCTGATCATAAATGAGATGGTATCTATAGAGTTTGTGAGGTCTCAACAAAATTTAGTTGATCACTTGACGAATGGATCAGAGTGGCTAGAGACGTGGTTTTAAAGTATGCTGAAGTGATGGGTTTAAAGTCCAACTAAGTCACTGAATGCTAAGATACCCAACTCCCTACTGAAGAAATTTGGTGGCTAAGTTCAATGTGGAAAGCTAAACATTGAGTAGACTGAAGCACATGTATTTGCATATCATCCCAAGGATGTGATTGAAACCTACTGAAAAGGAGGATGAAGTATTTATTTCTCATTGGTTAAATTCTTTGACAAAGTGCTTAGCATGAGCATGAATAAAAAGGAACTATCGATGTGACTGTTGAGGTTTTTCCGCCTCAGTGAGCATGGACTTTATCTCTTACAACATTTATGAATTGGATTTAGACACATGGCTTATTTGTGTCAGGAGCATTTAAGTGTTTGAAAACTTGTGTCGAAACTGACCACACACATCCGTTTTACCTAAAATAACCCAATTAAACCCAAAACGTCCAAAAAGTGGCAAAAATATCTTGTATTTATGTTTAGAGTGTTCAGGTTACGGATATATCTAAAATCACAAGAAAACAGTCAAAAACGAGCAAGCACGGACACGAGAATCAGAAGAGTTCAAAAAGAAGCCAAAGACTCAAAGCCGAAGCCAGAAAATGTCAAGCCTCAGTCAGAGATAGTCAATCATGGTCAATAAAAGTCAATCAAAAGCCAAGCCCTTTCCTTTATAACAACCACAAGCTGGTTTGTAACTTCCAAAAGTATTTATAACTAAAAGTGGAAAATGAACACAAGTGCCATTAATGCAATATTATTCCAAACTCCAACATAATTAACTTTATAAAATGGCGCGAGACCCATTACTGTTCACACCATCTCCCGTGTTTACCCAAGTCAGAAAATCAAAGGAGTTATCCAAATTAATGGGCAAGGAATGTCAATTCAAGAGCTTTCCAAGCACCAATGCGAGGTCATATCAATCAAATCGAGGATCACTTAAGCCCTCTCTCCATCAAAGGCCACCCCACGTCAACAATGGAAAAGCACATGGAATTTTGGGTTTTTGCTCTTGGAACACTCACACAACTAACACACTGTCACATCAATGGAATGACACGTTGGCGATCCTCAGATACACACAGCTTGATCTAACGGCCACAATTGATGCTCAAATGATTGAAGAAATGATTGGCCAGGATTAAAAAGGTTGGAGAGCAAGGCAAGAGGCTAGAATCTTCTCCAAAAGGCTATAAATAGGCCTCACCTTCACACACATTCGCTATCTAGGAGTAGTAGTTTTAAATCTAGTTTTTCCTTAGTAATTTTTAGTCTAGCTTAAATTCGTATTTTTCTTAAATGTAATTTTTCCTTTTTCAAGTAATGTAATCAGTTTCTTTAATTAATGAAATTCAGTTTTTAGTATTTTAAATCTCATTTTTAAAAGCTCTCATTTAAAGTCATAAGCTCCCTTAAATAGCCAATTTGTCTCAATAAGCTAATAAGCTCATTTAAAGCTCTTTCAGTCTATAAGCTGAAATAGAGCCATTTGAATTCAGTATTGATTTTACTTAAACCTTAAATCAGTTTAAACTTACATTTATTATGGACCTTATTGGATATGAGCTTTTTGGAAGGGGATCTTAACTTGGAAGAGATCCCAAGGACTTTACCCTAGCTTATCTAATAAGCTAGGGAGCTTGTAGCTGCCTTAATTGGTACCTCTTGTTTAGCTAGAGGTGAATTGTAAGTTTTCTTTTAATGTCTTGCTTTAAATATTAGTTTTATAGCTTTCTAAACTTAGATCTGCTTATTTGCTTATTGAATTTGCTTATTAGTGCTTATTTTAGTATAATTTAGCTTAATAATCATAGTTGTTTGTCTGTTTTTAGTTCTCTTAGTTTAGATCTTAGTCTTTCATATATTTGTCTTAAAAACCTCTAAAAAACCAAAAATATAGTAAAATAGTATAGATCTTAGATTAATGCTTATTTAGTTGTTAAGTTTTGTTAATTAAGTTTGTTTTAAGCTAGTTTTTATCTGGTATTCAGTACTTGTTCATTAGATTTCTCTTAAAAAGCTTTTCTCAAACCTGTCATGTCTTAAAGGGGTGTTTGGTTTAGTGCACTTTGACCTCTAAAAGTCAATTTCACTTGTGTTAATTGCTTGAGTCAGCTAAGTTTTCATTTAAGATTAGTTTTCATTTAGTTTTTATAAGTTAGAGTTCAAAATTTCAAAAGATATGGCTTATTATCTTTGTTTTTACACCAGGGCATTTTGTCTTAGACTTTTGGCTATGAAAATTTGATCTAAGCCCTCTAAGGCTTAGATCTTTCTTGCAGAACTCATAGTTTTTAGGTTCTTAAATTCAAGTAGGAGTAAGTTTAGTTATAGCTTATTATAAATTTAGTTTAAGTTTAAATTTCTAGCTTTATTACTAGTTTTATTCTGATTTAAAAGCAAATTTGCATCAGCAGTACCTTCAAGTGAAAGTACTGCTGAATTTTTCTCTAGCTGTTACTAACATTATTTGTACATGCTTCCTTTAGCCTAGTTTTAAGATTAGTATAAGTAGGATTTAGACTCTTAATTCAGATAGGACTTAGATTAGTTATAGCTTAATACGGTTTAAGTCTTAAATTTTGTTTTCTAGCTTATTGTCTTAGCTTATTTTGCTGTTTAAAGTCATAAAAAGTATGAATATATCAAAAAAGTACTTAGAACTTAGGATTTTAAGTTTGATTTAGCTTTGAGTTCTAGATTTTTATAGCTTATAGAGTTAGTTATTTATGTAGATTAAGAGTCCTTAAAGTTTTAGAGTCCATTTTAGCTTTTTAAGGATTTTAGCTTATTTGGATTTTGTGTTACTTTGCTTATTTCCTGAGTTTGCTTAGTTCATGATCAATTTCAGTAGCTTAAAAGTAGCTTAAGCATTTATTTCCTTTCATTTATAGATTAAGCATATCGTAAGCTCATTAGAACTTCTTTTCTTCTACCTTTTGAGCTAATTTTGTAGTTTTTGATAGCTTATTTTCTAAAACTGATAGTTAAGTCACTACTTTCTGAGTCAGTACAGAAATAAAGCTCTTATTGAGCTGATCTGTTAGTTTTCAGCTACAGTAGCTTTTTTTAATTGTGTTCTACTGATTCCTTTCATATTTGTCTTTCAAGTTTTTAATGATAAGCACTTTTAAAAATTGAGCTTATAATTGGATTTTAGTTGTTATCGGGTTGAGCCTCAGGGACTGTTTGTGTAACTTTCAAATTTAATTTGTGTCTTAGTTAGTCTTTACCCGTTAGTTTCTTTAGCTCAGTTAGTCCTTTTCCCTTTTGCACCATTAGTCCTTAGTTAAGTTTCTTTGTTAAGTTTAATAATTTTCATTAATAATTAGGTTTAGCTTTTAATTAGTTTAATTAGACTTTAATTAAAAAGTAAAAATTATGGGCTTTTTTGTTTATTAAGTTTCTTATCATTTCTCTCTTTAGTATAATTTTTTTTAGATTAACAAATCATCCACTTGCTTATTCAAATCAGGATCTGAACCTAAACGTGGTTTCAATTGCACTAGTCATTAGGGATAACGACCCGGGTGATCATACTTACCCGGTTTAATATACGTATATTATATATATTATATTATTTTGTAAGTCTTATACTTTTTACCTTAGTTAAAGGTGAATAGTTGGAATTTACCTAAGTAGTATTTTTATTATATATTTTATAGGTACGTAAAACTGCAATCACTCTTCACATATGTTCTATATCTGGAGATACTTACGTGGCATGCACGAAAGATATTTATTAATGGTATCGGTATACCCCTATAGCCCCCAAGTGTTTATGGTGCTAATGTTTCTAGTAGTAGTATTAAAACTTACAGACAATAGTATCTAAAAAACATGGAATAATTTTTGCACTTAACCTCATCACGCAGGTGACCGCCGTTACACGGTCTTACTGAATGGTGCCTCCAACCATATGTGATATAATAACCGTGGTATTGTTTAGTACTCTAATTTATAGTATGGAATCCATACAGGATGTTAATTAATACACTTTCAATTTATAACAATGTATTTGTTGCGTTATGGATTATAAACACAAGGTGCTTGTTTATTTATTAAAAAATATTGGTAATATCTTGTTACCAATTTAAAAAATATTGGTAATATCTTGTTACCAATTAAAAAGATATGGTAATATCTTGTTACCAATTTAAAAAATATTGGTAATATCTTGTTACCAATTTAAAAAAGTATAGTATTAAATCTTTTTATCAAATATTATAAAAATGTTGGTAATATCTTGTTACAAATTTAAAAAAGTAGGATAAAATCTTTTTATCAAATTAAAAAATATTGGTAATATCTTGTTACCAATTTAAAAAGATATGTAGAATATCTTTATCAAATTAAAAAGGAAACATAATAGGGGTCGGTGCCAATGGCGACTTTGTACCGAAAAGTAGACGTACAAAATAGGTGTCACTTCAAAGTTACAAGTGAAAAACAAAATAAAGTTACGAAAACTTCAAAGATAGGAAGAGTCTATTAACTACTAAATGTGCTTTTAAAGTATGTTTAAAATCACATGAGAGTTTATTTGATTTGTAATCATGTTTGAAGTACTGGCAGGATTGCAATGAGTGAAAAACAAAAAATACGAAGGTTTTAGAGTTACTGACTTTAGAAACCAGTTTTTGCTTTCCTAGTAATATTGGAGAAACACGAAAAAAAGTTTATTCGGTTTTGTCCAGGATGGACGCCAACTTGTTGAAGCATAATTTGGTTGGGCCAGTCTTGACGACTCTCCTGGTGTCGTTCATTGTCTTCCCGAGCCTTGAATAGTGCTACACACAAAGAAGAATCGGTTAGAAGGGGGACCGAGGCGAACGGTGCCCCCGGGATTCAACTCCGTCGGTCAAGTCAGATAGTATAAGCATAGAGTAAGAGGTGGTAGAGGAATACTTGTTCAAGTTGATGATCCTACCCCTGTATAATAGTGTATGGGTATTAGGGATTAGTTGGATGTTGGGCCAACTTTTATAGGTTGACCATTGGGTCCGGGGCCATTCCGGACTATACGCCAACAATATGCATGCCATTTATTCCTCAAACATACACAAGACAAAATCATAAAACAGCCTGAACGAAGTCAAAAGTGGTTGTAATACCATTTTTAAAGGTTGTTGCAATGGAATGATTAATTCACATGTTTAGATAACAAATAACAGGAGTACATAATGTAAAGACGGTCAGAGTGGGTATGAAATCGGACCAGATCATAAACGTTTGGTCCAATAACACCGTACCGTGCGACCGGACCAAATTGTTCGGTCCCAATCAAGTATAAAAAGCGCGCCGGTTGTGCGTAAGACCGAATCATTTCGAAAACGGAATATGAGAAAAATGATGGATCAAAGACCGGATTACGGTCTATTACGCTCAACCCTAGATCAATGTGATACATTAAAACCAGTTAAAACAAACATAATGGGTGAGAAGTTAACAACAAAAATACGAATAAATGAGATGTCAGTCATGTTCATCATAAATCATGTTAAGAGTTGAGACCATTTGAACATAAAGTGGCTAACGCGGTATCAACAAGCTTGCAACTTTTTAGGCTACTGTTTAATGTATACACTAAGGTGGTGTTTGTTAAACCAGTGTAGCGGCGCTAACGCGCGAGGTGTGACCTCCACGTTACGAAATAGACTAAGACGTCGACTTTAGGTGTGACATGAGATGAGACGTGAAAAGGCGCGCTAAGGTGTGACGGGTTTTTTAGATTCAACTCCGATAAAAAAATTATTTTTAAAATGAAGAATATTAAATGTAATAATAGTGTCTTTAACTTTATTCATTATGTAAAACGTGTTTTGTAAACTTGATACATATGG